>BPLR01021148.1:0-21111 GCA_021605095.1 Caerostris extrusa
GAAACCCATACCTACTACTAACGTCTTTGCAGCGCTTGCCTTAAGGCATCCAAGACCAAGCTGTCTAGGAAACTAACTTATGGTGCAACGCAGTTGATTAACAAAATTAATTAACATGGTTAATTAGCCTCTAACTCGCTTTTTAAATCGAAATTTCATTACGGAAACCAAGATTTTTCATGCAATCGATACAGTATTAGAAATTAGTATTTGTTAATTTTTTATAGAGATCTGATTAAAAGTTTTGGAGATATAGTGGCTCAAGAACTGAATTTCCTAATAATATATGAAAATTTCGTTTAATGAACGATATCTCTGGTTCGAATTAATAATATTTTTTTTAATTTTTAAGGCAATCCAAAGAAAACAATATTCCAAAATTAAAAATATTAAATTTTAAATACCGTTATATATATCTGCTTTTGCACAAACGAGATAACGCTGATATCGCATGATCAAAGTTGTTGTAAAGCGGAAAGAAGAAATAAGCTAAGAAATAATTTAATTCATTTGATTTGTTTTTAATTGATTTTTTAAGAATTTAATTAGATGTTCTCACTTTGGAAACATATATTGTTATTATTATTATTATTATTATTATTTTTTTTTTTTTTTTTTGAAATTTTTTTTATGCAATTCTGAAACGAAAATGATTAAAATTTGACTTCATAAAACATTAATAAATAAAACGTAGAAACCCACACACAAAATTTTTGATATGTATATTTTATGCATAAAATAAATAATCATTTGCTGTATTAAAGCTTTTGAAATATTTTTTTCTCTTTAAATCAGAAATGTGTCGGTCTTTGATTTAATATAAAATTAGTTATATTAAAAAATGATTAAATGTTTTCTAATTATATTTAAAAAGTATTAAAATGATCCTTAAAACTGTAGCTATTTCTAGCTATTCTGCCCAGATATAAGTAGTATAATTTAATTTTTTTATAATATGCGCATAATTGATTTTCTAATACATATTTCACAATATTTTCGTGCTTTTTTTTTTTCCAATAATATGCATATTTATTTCTGCTTTGTATATACTTATTTAGATATGATCTGGCATTGCCAGCTATAATAAACATTATAAGATATTTAATTTGTTAAGCTGTGTTGCAAAGAAACAAAGGATTATTTCAAATTATAGTTCCACAAAATTAAAAAAAAAAAAAAAAAAAGTCAACATATAATATATAAATTTTACACAGTATCATTTACGCAATTTGTTTTCACTGCAAATCAGCGACCATTTCATTCTACTTACGTATATATGACTAGTCCATCCACGAATAATAAGTTAGTTTATAAAACAAAAGTAAATGTAAAAGTAATTCGGTTAAGAATGGGTTCGGTCAGGACCGGATTTCCCAATAATCTAACTAGGCTTCAGCCTAGGGCCTCAAGATCAAGAGGGGCCTATATTCAAATTGTTAGCAAAATTAAAATTACACTATTATAAAAACAGTAAACACTAACACAATGAATCGAAAATAAGGAGAAAATCTACACATATGACTAATAAACAACCATAAAAATGACGAGGTTGTCTTAAGTATTTCGTGCATCGAAAATGAAACCTTCAGAAAAATATATTTTGATGATCTTATAGAAGAATTCTGTGTGAAAAGTTTAGAAAGAAATTCTTCTAATATACTATTTCGAATTAGTGTACTTGGATTGAATCAGTTCTTAAATAAAATAACTATTAACATAAACTTTAATATGATATACAATTTGATATTTTCTTTTTGTGATCTGGATTTTGTTTGAATAAAGTTCCATTTTTGGTTTAGTTTAAAACTTAAAATTCATAAAAATTCATACTTAAACTTTAAATGAGAATTATTATGAAATAAATTTATCTGCTTTAATCTTCAATGTATTGAATCTATTTTATTTAATTTGATAGAAAATAGGATAATTTTTATTGCATATTTTATTTTCGTGGGCAAAGATTTTTTATTATTTGAATTTTATTTCTGTGTAAATGTTGTGCGTTGTTTGATTAGTTATTGTTACAAGTACTATATATGGTGCTGAGAAGAAATGTCCAAATAAGTGTTCTCGACTTTTTTTTTTTTTTTTTTTGTGCCACATTTTTTATAAAGATTAGTACCCATCACAACTTTTTTCATTTAACATGTTGATATATATTACCGTAATGATGTATTTTATTATCATTACGGTGATAGGTGAAAGGGCTTCCTAAGTGGAATAGCCTAGGGCTTCTTTTCATCTAAATCCGGCACTGGGTTCGGTTAACAATATTAAAATGGTTAATAATAAAATTAAGGAAATTCTTTTTAAATAAAAAATTGCAATCCTTTAAAAATATAATCAAGTGATCTTTTACTGGATTTGAACTATAACAATTTGAGTAAAATAGACAATATATATACATATTTAGATATATAATGAAGCGTATGGCATTGGAAATTTGAAAGAGAAGAATTCTCTTTACTTGCCATTAATGCAACATTTTGTAATGAGTACTTAAAATTTCACCATAAGACTTTTACAGTAAAAACTTCATATTATGCATATATACATCCAGTGATAAAGATGAACGACTTGCATTATAAAACTAAAATTCAGTAAAGGATGTGTTACTTGTTTTGGCATTTTTTTTTCTTCCATTTGTAAGTTGACTTTCAACAAATTTATCCAAGTATGTAACCATTCATTGATTTCCTAGAACAACTTGTTTCGCTGTGTGTGTATAAATAATCTGTGGGGCAACGGGCAACGGGCGTACCGGTTACGGAGTTCCAAGGTGGCTTTAAGAGCCACAATACCTCCACATCTTAATTTAGTTAAAACATTTGCACAAAATGGGGTTGCTTAAAATTTATGAGTAATAATGAAAAAGAAAATCAAGGGGTTAAAGTTAAGAAAAACATCTCCTGCTTGCTAACAATTAAAGCAGGGGATCGAAAAAGCTAAGCTATCGGTACAATTAGGGATCCGTTGACGATGCCCAAAAATAAAAGATTAGAGTTTAACAATGTTAAAAAGAAATAAAATAAAATAAAGAATTAAAGATTAAACAAAATTGAAAAGGATGACACAAAAATATAAAAGAAAGGTGACATACAAGTTGCAGACACAACTTGTTTACATGTCTAAAGTTAATAGGCACTCCAACAGATGGCGCCATCAGTTTAACAAAATCTTCTAACCGAAGTTAGAAATACACATTTTTATTTTTATTTTATTTTTATTTTATTTGTTTAATAATTAGAGAATAAAATATTTAAAATTTTTCGAATAACGAGCAGCTAAAACTTAGAAATTGAAAACTTAGAATTTACAGTAAAAGAAAAGATTTAAAAACAAAGTTAGGATTTACAGTAAAATGTAAACAATGTATAAAGGTTATTGAAAACTACGTAAAATAATCAAACTGTAAAGAAAATTAAGTGAAATTATTGAAATAAGCAAACAATTAAAAAATAAAAGTAATTAAGAAAAGTGAACCATTAAAAATTTACAATTAAAATTTAAAATTACAGCTAAAAGAGTCAGATAGCCATGCTTTGATTTTAGGTTGCACATCGTAGCAAATAAAAGTTAAATTTAAATGCCAAAAATTAGCAGCTCAGATTCGCTTGAAGTGATCGAATGTGACTAGACAACAGCCACAGCGGTAGAATCGGCGGTTGTAGGATAAAAATCCACAACGCCTTTTCAATGCCGGGAAAGATTCCCATTGCTGATCATAGATCGCTCTGGGTCTCTTCCTGGAGCTAGCCACACCTGGATGGTATACAGGTATTTGTCTGATTCGCTTCGTTTCGGATCTGAGGGCATTTAGAATGAAAAGATTTCGAAATTTTGAAAATATAGTCCATAATAGGTTCTATATTCAGATCTCTGTGGAGTTGCTTCCTTCTAACAAACCACGGGGCATTAACTATCATAGCTATCTGTTTGTTTTGAAATACTTGGAGCTTCTTGAGATTTGCGATTGAGGAGGACGCCCAAATAGGACATCCGTACAAGAGAATTGGTCGAAGGATAGACTTGTAGAGCAAAAACCTTGTGTCTGATGGCTAGCCTGCTCTTACGAGAAATTAGGCTTTTAAGCTTTATGCTTGCAGCAGTTGCTTTTGCAACTACTTTGGCAAAATGGGTCTGATAGGTTAATTTAGAGTCAAAAATTAACCCCAGGTACTTGTACTCAGTAACCCAGGGGACTGTCTGGCCAAAAAGAGTGACATTAGATCATCATTTAACACGGAGTGCCTTGTGTCCGCATGTGACCTTTTACTCCAGGATTGCACACTTACAGTTCATTGTTTAAAACACATAGAATATTATATACATGAAGAATATTATATACATAAAAAAGAATAAGTGATCAAGATCTGCCCAATAGAGTTTTTATAAAAAATGTACAATAAAAGGAAAATAAGAAATATATACAATGCAAAAAGGAAAATAATACTAAAAATTATGTCCAAAAGAAGCAATGAATACAAATAACAAATATGTACAAGGAATAATAAAGATAAAAATACAAATAAGGAAAAAGAGAAAACTGTGGAATATAGGGCATACAAAGTAGAGTAAAGACTTAGAAATGATGAAAATATAGGTCCTGGTTCAAATTATGCAGAGACGCCCATGGGCGTTGTTTCCGGCAACGAAACCACGGTATCTTGGAAGATTACGAATTTCATTTTGAATAAACTTGAAGATTTCTTAAAATTAGTCGCAAGTTTATGCCCAAAAATTTTGAATAGTAGGGAGGGCTAAACAACGACGGATGTCATCATTTCTAAAGTACCATGGAGAACTAGTGATCATTCTAAGGATCTTATTCTCAAATCGCTTAATGAAATTAATCTGGTACCTTGCAGCAGTACCCCAAACTTTGGCAAGCAAAATGGGTATTATAAGTCAAATAGTCATATAAATAATTAGCTTGTACTCAGTGAAAGGACTGGTGAGTTTTTATTAATATAAGGATAAAGTTCATTTGCGTGTATACAAGTTAGCTTTACGTTTTTGGGTGAAATGATTAGCATAGGTTAGTTTATTATCAAGGTGAACTCCCAGATATTTAGCGTTAGTATCCATTGATTAGTTCATTAAAGAGTAAATGTTAGGTGGTATGGAGTTTGTCCTCGTGAAGAGTACAGCTTCCGTTTTATCAACATCTGGCTTGGGAATGTTTGACGCGCCATCTGATGAGCCAAGCCTCAAGATGTGGAAGTAGGTCCTAAAATTAGTCTGAATCGCGTGAGTGTTTTCCCAGTCGTGATGACTGCAGTGTCGTCTGCGTAGATGCCTAAAGAATTTTGATGAATTGCGGAAAATTATTAATGTATAAATTAAAAAGTTATGGCCAAATTTTTAAAGGCTTTGGAACACCCGCTCCAATTTTTCTATCCGTAGAAGAGTTGATGTTGACTCGAACTGGAACGTTCTGTCTAACAGATAAGAGCTGGTGGAGTACTAGCTAGTGTCGGAAAAATTGTATGGAATAATTTGTGTAAAACCATCGATCCAGAGTACTGTCAAACGCTTTGGAATCAGAGTGACATTAGAAATTGAACCAACGTTCCTTTTACTGTAAACAGGAGGGACGCACTTTTTAGAAGGATTAACTTTGATCTTCCAGGTGGTTTTCCAAGCGAGAAATATAATTATTGAGCAAAGCAACGACGGAGTTTTGTCTTGTGAGGAAAATCGCTGTGTCATCGAACAAAGTTAATCAGAATGATGGCATAGGTATGTCGTTAAAGATTGAGCATGCGATTGCTAATGCGATCAATCCCAGGAGACTCCTGATTGGGTTGATCGCTGAAATGGTCACAGACTTCCCACTGACCTTACTTAAATCATTAATGTGTGGTTGTTGAAGGAATTTTAATAAACTGGGGTGTTAAAACTAAAGAACAAAGGATCTTCAACGTCGTGGTTAGTTTCAAACTGAAGTTGCTCGTCTAAAAGTGTTGTTTGAGGCGTCATGGCCTCTATGGTATGTTCCTATCGCTGCTGAGAGAACTCTCTAGTTTTTAGTCGAACAATGGCTAGCTGCCGGAAATAATGGCTCTGGCGTTCGGATCTCTCCCGATATCTGTGGTACCGAAAGCCAGCCACTTGGCCATCAGGCCCTAGTATCTGATCCAGGCGTTTCCGATCGTAAAATTTTCGAATATTTTCATTTCCACTGTTTCGGTACGCCAGTTGCCAGTTGGGCCCACGCGCCAGCCACTTTTGAAAAGAATGCTCCGCTGGTTGTTCCCAGCTCTGATGTCTCACCCTCTACTGATGATGAATTGACTCAACGTCAAATCTATTGCGATGGAATTCGGCAGACTACTGATTACTGAAAAAGGCGATCGAAGACATTGCCATGACTTAAGATTTAAAGGACTTAATGAATTCAGTGACGTCATTCTTGACTGATCTGCTGATATCATTTAGGTCAGGGTGTTGACCCATCAGCTGCAATGGCCTGGAGGAACAGGTAAAAGAAAATGGTATTTCGACGTCGTGAATGCATGTATCAAATTGATCTTGTAAAGGCTATCAGCTAAATCCAAATCTCGTGACTTTATTTTTCTGGTGCATAAGCAGAAGTTCCATTGGAGCGTCTAAGTTGGGATTTTGCTGAAAGGTTTAGCACTGAGAATGCCACCACTTCGTCTAATAATCGTTTTGCACCTGTCTGAGGCGTCAACCTCAATGTTGTGTTCCCATCGTTGCTGAGAGAATTCCCCAATTTTGAGTCAAAAAGAAAACCAAGCAACCTGTAAAGAAATATTCATGCTCTTAGCGTTTGATCTTAAAACTAGATTTCAGGAGAACTCATGCCAAAATCTACCCTACAGAGAAAACTCATATTTAATTACTAAAGCTCCTTCAAACCTAACAGGTACGAGGCTTATTTTCTTAGGTTTAGAAAACACAAGTCCAATAGGGTGAGCTCCAGTTCCTGAATGAGCTTCTGCATCAGAACTGAAACTTCTCTTAAATGTAAAAGGGGGACAATTCAAAAATCCAAAAGCGTAAGTTGAAATATCCCAATTGGGCAAGTCGTTCTTCCTGGACTAAGTTTAAGTGATTCTTTTGGTTTCAAAGGTAAACAAAACGTTTCTCAAGATCATTTAACACCTCTACATCGCCCAGGTATAATAAATTTAAAAATGCCATAATCAATTTCTTTCACCCGCGCGGTTGCCAACAATACTCCAAACCAAGGTAGGTCGGGATGTGGGGCTCCCACGACTTAAAGACTGCGCTATCAAAGAAAGGTTAGACAATCCTACCTGCATCAATTGCCTCCAAACTGGTCACACTGCGGCCTGGCGTCAGTGCCCCAAATATCCCAAGGTTCGCACTCCTCAACAAAATCCTCCTAATCCAAGAAACATTCCTTCAACTACTGTTACTCCAATTTTTCATATGCAAGCGCGCTTTCCGCCAACTTAACGGCCCCTCCAACCAACTCAACTCCGACTATGGCTCCTTCCTCTCCGTCCTCCGACTCCATATTCAATCCTGATGAACTACATAAAACGCTCTACATCCTCAAAGAAATAGTCACTATGTTTACTGGTGCATCTAATATCTCTACATATTTCAACAACTGCATCTTGCTAAATCCTCTGAGGATAAACTATTTGTACTCTGCAATGGCTTTGTCAACAATAAACCTCAACAACCACCACTGTGAACTCCCCCATCACCGGACTCACTCTCTGCTACTGGAACGCATGTGGTCTAAGTAGACAATTCTCGGACTTCAAAAATTTTGTTTTTATGCACAAACCTGATATCATTTTACTTCAAGAGACTTTTCTTCGCCCTTCGTACAACCCTTATCTCCCAAACTACAACTTCTACCGTAATGATGGACCGCAGGACCCTGTCTCCCGAGGTACAGGCATTTTTATTCTAAGCTCCATCCCGCACTCCGAAATCCCTACTCCACCGCTTGCCTCCGTTAATGCCACTCTCATCTCCCTTAACTTTCCTAACTTACCGCATGCTACTGTTGGTTCCATTTATGTACCCAACTCCACTACTAAACCTGCGCTAACTAATGACCTCACTACTCTCTTCTCCTTCAATAATTCTACTATCCTCTGTGGTGACTTTAATGCTCACAATAAACAATGGGGATGCAGGACAAACACTTCGTTAGGTAATACTCTTCGCACTTTTGCCGCTGATTCTGGCACTGAAATCATTGCTCCCCCTACACCTACTCGTTTTGGCCATAACACGGCTTCCACTATTGACCTCACGCTTACCAACAATTTTCACTTTCCGTATACAATTCAATCTCTCTCTGAACTTTCCTCGGATCACAACCCTGTCGTCATCACATTCAATATCTGTATCCAAAGAGCACAACAAGCTAAATTCACTTCCACCAATTGGAAACTTTATAAAGAATATCTTAACAATAACTACACCTATTCTTCTAGCCCTCTCCACCACCACTCAAATTGACACCGAAATTGACCATCTCACCACACTAATTACTACTGCTTACAACACCTCTTCTCAACAATCCACTCCCAACAACAAACACTTTCTGCCTGCACATCTTAAAGCTCTTATTACTCATAGGAATCAAGCACGCAAAGCCTGGCAACTTTTTCGTGATCCACCTTCTAAGCGCCTTTATAATCAGCTTCAATCCAAGCTCCGCCGCGAATTTCAATTACATAACCAAAATACTTGGGAACATAAACTTGCCTCTCTCACCACTGATGATAACTCTCTATGGATCACTGCTTCACGATTTAAGAACAAACGATCTAAAATTCCAGCTCTTACTAACAACAACCTCCCTTTTAACAAAGCGCTCACTGACACTCAAAAAGCTGATACCATTGCTAATACCTATGAAACCCAATTTCAAGAAAACCCCATCTCTGAACCTGAAATCACCGCTACTGTCAATTCCACCATTATCCAATTTATCACTAACACACCTGACTCTGACCCCATTGCTACTACACCCTCTGCTATTATCGATTATATCAAAAGCACCCATATTAAAAAGCGCCTGGTAATGACCGCATCACTAACAAAATGCTCAAAAACTTACCCCTCAAGATTATTTTTTACATCACCCACCTTATTAACTCTGCTTTTAATTTAACCTACTTTCCAGCTCGTTGGAGAACTGCAAATGTCATCCCGATTCTTAAGCCTGGTAAAGCCCCTAGCAATCCCAATAGCTATCGACCAATTTCTCTTCTACCTACTCTAGCCAAACTTACCGAATACATCATTCTTCAGGAATACCTAACCCATACCGAAACCAACGATATTATTATTCCCCACCAATTCGGGTTCACTACTCAACTTTCTACTACTCACCAACTTCTCCGCGTTACCGAAACCATCCATGAAGGACTTATCAACAACTCAATTACTGCTATCCTTTTTTAGATATTGCAAAGGCTTTCGATAAGGTCTGGATTCACGGACTTATTTATAAACTTATCATTAATAAATTCCCTGCTCGTTTAATTCTTATTATCATTTCTTACCTTACTAATCGTAAATTTTCTGTCTCTATTAATAATGCTAACTCCCTTACTAAAACCATGCATGCCGGCATTCCTCAAGGATCTGTTCTTGCACCTCACCTTTTCAATCTCTATATGAATGACATTCCTCAAGATAATAAAATTACCCTCAGTCTCTTCGCCGATGACACCGCGATAATCATTCAAAACAAAAATGTTAATTTTCTCCGAATTCACCTCCAGCAGTATATTAACACCCTTGAAACTTGGCTCCTTCAATGGCGCATCAAACTTAACATCGACAAAACTGAAGCAGTTCTCTACACCCGCCGCCAACCCCGAAAACCCATAATCACCATCTATGAAAAAGAAATTTCTTGGTCAAACGAAGCAAAGTTTCTTGGAGTAATCCTTGACCGGCAACTTACTTTCAAATCTCATATTCTCTTTATTAAAGAAAAATTTATTAAATCGCTCCGCGCTCTTTATCCTTTAATTGCCCGCCATTCTAAAACCTCTGTCCATACCAAAACCCTACTCTACTTAGCCTACATGCGTCCCATTATCACATATGCGTGTCCTATCTGGGGTTCACTCGCCAAAACCAATCTTCAAACCATTCAACGCATGGAAAATAGAATAATTCGCATGATAATTAATGCACCTTGGTATTTTGAAATAATGATATTCTAAAACCCTCAATATCCCTTCTGTAAAATCCTTCATCAAAAAATTGCAACAAACTTCTTTAATAAGCTTCCAAATAATCCCAACAAACTTCTTAAAAGACTGCCTGATTATGACCTCCAAAACCCTAAAAACGCAAAACGACCGCGAAATACTGTTAACATCAACGATTCTCTCTAGTTTTACCTCTACCCTTGACCCAAATTCCTTCGTTTTCCAATTCGTTTCTTTCCCCTCTGCGGCCCCTGTCTGGCGTTTTTGCCACGCGTAGTTCTTGTTGCTCGCCTCCTTACAAGGGGTTATATATTATATTCCTCACTTTGGGGACCATATATTATTTTCATTTACTATTTTTTGTTCTTTTTTATTATTTTATTTTCTTTTAATGGAAACTCTTTTTTTCTCATGTTTTAAACAAAATCTCACAAAAAAAAAAAAAAAAAATCTTATATATATAAAAACTCAAATAAAAATTCTAAAAATGTTACTTAATTTTATTTACTCCTCTTTTTTATTATCTCTTTTAAAATTTTTATTCTTGTTATTACACTAACATTTTGATTTTACGTTGCTTTTTCATGCTACTAACATTTTGATTATTCAATTTTCTTTTTCTATTCAGTTTTTTATAATATTCTATTCATTTTTATTTTCTCATGGGCAAATTACTTCCTTTCACTGTTCCTCATCTTTTAATGTTCCTCATCTCCAAGGCCATACAAACCAGATAGGAGCAAATGGCAGCTGCGCTGCCAACGCTTCGGGCTACGACTTTCAATCCTCTTTGTAATTTCAGATATCCGTTCAATTTGCATCCATTATGGTTTGAACGTCCGAAATTCCAACTAGAGTGGAAAGCGTTTAGGTCGCCAGCTAAAATCACATTGGGTCCAGATTTCAAAATACTGTCAATATCCTCCACCGGGTATATAAATAATCTGTGTTCTTCTTTAATCTGCAAATTTCGTAGATACAAGTTATGAACATTCATGAATAATTTCTTTCTATCATTTCAGATTTTTGAGGACCCTAAATATGAAACACTTATCATATAACGTTTTAATTTATCGTGGTTTTGTTTGACAGTGTTTCTACGATGCACATGATAAATTACGTGTAGCGAAGACCGCTGTTGCTCTTGCTATGCAAAATTGATCATGTTTCTAGTTCATATCTTGTTATTTCTCCTTGTATTGATATGTTAAGTTCTTTATATCAAAATACTCTCATCTGTAGGAGGTCACAAAAAGTTTCAATAAAATATATTTGTTCAGATTTTCTATGCTAATAAATTTGTCTTATAGTGGCACTTCCAAAATTTCTATAATGCTTTACAGAGTATTTTAAAGTCTCAATAATTATATATAATAATATGCTTGCATTTTAATGTATTTGATAATATTCTTTTATTAAATAAATGGAATAATTTTGAGTATTTGTTTTAAAAATATTAACAGGAAATATTTTTCAGTACCTTACTATATATTTTTAATATTATTTTAGCTTTTATTATAAAACTAATTAACTTATATTTTTAATTCTTATATATTTTGAAATAAAAATGTCGAGCTTCCGTTATACCGTTTCTCCCTCATTTAAATTTGTTCGTTCCCTTGTACCAAGCATATGTGAGAGTTAAGAGAATTGTGAAATCAACGGTAAATCGTACCTTATTATATAATAATATGATATATATTAAATAGATACTGTTACGTCGAAAACCAGGTTCCCCTGCATAGGGGAGGTCAACGCCCTATGTCCAGAAAAACATCCTGTCTGTGGGGTGTCTGGCAGGGGGTGAGCTGACGGGAGAGAGAGAAAGAATGTAAGAAGGGAGTTGAAACTCAGCGACCAAAGAGAAAGGTTGTGTGGCAGTGCATCTTCGAGCTTGATGGCTGCATAAACTAAAGGAGTTGAACAACTACGACCAAAGAGAAAGGTCGTGTGGCAGTGCATCTTCGAGCTTGATGGCTGCATAAGTAAAAGAGTTCAATAACTGTAACCAACGAGAAAGGTTACGTGTGGCAGTCCATCTTCGAGCTTGATGGCTGCCTAAATAAAGGAAATTAATTTATACAGTCCATTCATTTCTTCGTGTCTGTGTCGAAGATTACTTGAGTTTATTTTCGTGTTAGTGAGCTATCGAACAGATACCTTATTTAGATAATTTAAAATCTGTATAATAATATTAATAATATGTAATAGGGGACAGATACATATTTAGATATTATTATATATAATTGTTTCAGAGGAACTCAACATAATTAATTAAAATTAACATCATTTTAAACAATCATTTTCATTATCTTAATACTTATTCTATGGACGATAAATGTGGAGGGGATATAATCAACGAACAAGGACATACAAATAATATCCTTTGCCAATAATGAATACTTATTTTGATACTTCAACTATTCTACAATTCATTATATAAGAAATATTTCCTTCAGAAAAAATTAAAACATTGACATTATTCATATACAAATTTAATTATAACACAATCAATAAAAATTGCAAAATACAAGTTAAAATTCATAATTTTTAAAAGAATCAGTTTTGCATACATGATAGAAAAGGAAGGAAAAAGAATTAAGAGTTTTAAATGCAATATTTAAAAGAATGAATTTATAAAAATATATAAGCAAAAAAAAAAAAAAAAATGTTATTTTAATAACAGAAAATAGTTTTTCATTTTAATAAGTATGCCTTTTTCCCTCATGAAATTTTCGAAAAAGTAATTAAAATAATAAAAGGCAAGAGTCAATTTTATTTAAAATTTGAAAAATAAGAATCTATCGAACTCATTGTAAAACACACGCAAACACGACGAACAGTAGCTAATACAAAATGCAAATGAACGACGAACAGAAAATGCAATATCATATTTAGCTCAAAACGCGAATATTGCCAAATATAGTACACTTATTTTCCTTGCAAGATGTCACCGAAATACTGTAATTTGATTGGAGGCTACTCTGGGAGTACTTTTGCTCTCTAAGGTCTAGTTTATTTGGCGCGCTTACGATTCGTGACTCGAGCGTATTGCAATGGATCGTAAAAAAGAACAATCGCAATTTTATCGCTGTTAGCCTTAAATCCGAAGAAAAGACGATGTTGGGTGTGAGAAATTTATAAGAATCGAAGATTACAAGGTGCCTCAGAGAATTTAATAGAAGAAATGAGGCTTTCTGATACAGAAATTTTTTTAATTTTTTACGGATGACACCGGCACAGTTCGACCATCTTCTAACGCTTGTTGGGCCGATAATTTCGAAAAAAAAATACGAATTATCGTGATTCTATTCAAGCGAAGGATAGACTGGCCCTTACCTTAAGGTATGTGTATGCATTTTTATCATATTCTATTTCATGATCATTGAGTTTAATATTTTTTGTAATTGTTGAGTATTTTAATTTTAAAAATAAATGAGTCAAGATAAGCTCCTACTCATAAATTTCGTAGTAAAAATTTTTATTTTATTTTTTAAAAAATGTGAGTAACATTCAGCATAAAATATTAATTGCATTATGCAATTTTTTTTTTTTTTTTAATTTTTCATTCCTTAAAAAATATGTATGAATAAAAACCTAAATTAATTGTAAAATACCTCTGTTAAAATAATTCTTAAATTATGTATTAAGAAATACTGTTATGGAATTTTAAATAATTATTAATTTAACTACACAAAATAGTTTCAGGATTTATGGATAACTTGAATTTTAATGTTTGTAATAGTATAAGGTGTAATTCTCATTACTGGGCTTTTCAGATTCTTGGCCAGCGGTGATTTAATGGCCAGTTTGTCCTACCAATTTAGAATTGGTCGATCAACTGTAAGTCGGATCATCCGAGAGACGTGTGAGGCTTTACGGGATAAATTGCATCCCATTGTTTTGGCAAAGCCAAGCAGTGCGAAATGGCTGGCTATTGCGAATAAATATTTTGCGAAATGGCAATTTCCAAATTGCATTGGAGCAATAGACGGAAAACACGTATTAATTCAGGTAAATTATATAGTTAAAATTATTTAAAGCAACTATAATTAACTAGTAATTTTGATAATTCACTATTAATTTTTAAGTAATTGAAATATATTTTCACAATTTATCATTTAACACTTTTTTTTTGTTATATCTGATATAAATGTAATAAATGCTTTTTTTTTCAGGCTCTGCCCAATACTGGTAGTCAGTACCATAATTACAAGGGAGGCTTTAGCATTATTTTGCTAGACTCTGTGGATGCTGACTACAAGTTTGTGCTTGTTGATATTGGGTCAGAAGGCCATAATAGTGACGGTGGTGTCTTTAGACACAGTGTCATTAGCCAAGCCATTGAATGTAACCAACTGCACATTCCAAATAGTGCAGCATTGCCTTCAACGAAGACGGTCATGCCTTTTGTTTTTCGTTGGAGATGAGGCATTTCCCTCAAGAACTATTTAATGCGGCCCTTTCCAGGAAATGCCCTTTCAAAAGAAAGGCGCATTTTAACTACCGCCCTATCAAGAGCTCGGAGGTGTGTTGAAAATGCTTTTGGCATTATGGCAGCCAGGTTTCGAATATTTCGGAAACCCATTACTGCCAGTGTGGAAACATGCAAGGCAATTGTTGCAGCTACTGTATGCTTGCATAATTTTTGAAACTTGCAGATGATGTCATGCCACCTTTAAAGAGAAGGTACTGTCCTCCTGGCTTTAGTGACACCCTTTCACCAAATGGAGACAAGAGAAATGTGCACTGAAAACGGTGGGCCACTTTGGTAGCAATATGCATACAAAAAGTGCAGGCCAATTGAGAAAAAATTTTATGCAATATTTCTGCAGTGTAGGGCAGCTAGAGTGGCAGGACCACTATGTGTTAGACGCAGGCCGTGCATATTGAATTTATTTTTAGTTTCCTGTAAATATTTCTCCTGTTTGTGTTATTTTTTGTTAAAATCATTATTTAATATGTATAATCTGATTTTGTTATTAGATGTTAAAATTTATATAACAATCAAATAAAAATATCAAGTCATACCAAATGTTCTGTGCAAATTATTTTAAATTATGAAATATTATGGTTAATATCTCCTTTGATCAGATTTTTTCTTTGTATGTACACATTAGTAAAACAGAAATAAATGCATTATTTTTACAACAGAATTGTAAGGATTTGCTAGATAACTTATGTAATACATAAAATATTTTATACTATCATATTTTTGAAATTTAAATATGAATTTCAAAGGATTAATATTTAATTAAATTGATAAGATAAAGAAGAAACTGTTAATTTCTTATGGTAGAGCTACATTTCAGAATTTGATTCCATAAAAGAAAATTTCAGTTTAACTGTTTATAATTTAGTTAATGAAAATTTTTTTTTTATATTGATATATTGTCTCCAGCTGAATAATTTTGAAACTAATTTTTATTAAACATTTTTTTTTTTTTTTTTTGTGTTAAATAATCAAATGTATTGACCTTTTTAATGGAATTTTAAATTTAAAAATAATGCATCTTCAAAAATAATAATTTAATTCAGCGAATAAGTTTTAAAAACAATGCTTGTTCATATTTACATATGTTGTACTTAGAATTAAATATAAAAACCTTTTTATCACATTTCTTTATTCATTTCACTTAAAATATTATAAATAGCATATAAGGCTTCATTTTGTTTTGCATCGCTGAATTTTCTTACGCTTGCTGCAGCAAACTCCATGAAATGTCCAATGCGGTCCATTTCATTAATTCCACACACCTTCTCCAAGGCCCTATCAAACAGTTCTGATTTTCTTTTCTTTCTTGGAGGAGGTGCTTGGTCAATGAAAGAACTTTCATTCTCTACATCTGAAAAAAATAAAAGAAACGGTGAAATAAAATGTCATTAAAAGGATTTTTTTTTAAAAATATACTTTATCTTTTACACATTTTTGATTAAAATGAACTTTTAAATAGAAACAGATGTAAGTTATGAATTCTTCTTTATTATTATAAACATTTCTTTATTTAATTTTTTAAAAATATATTCAAACTTATGTGGATTGTTTTCAATAAAATTTTACTTTGATGTTATTCAAATTATGAGTGTTTTTTATCATTAAATTTCTTTGTTTACAAATTTTATAATATAGTTTAAACACCATTATCATTACATCAAATAACTGCATTATTTGCTTATACTTCACACTTTTTGAAATATGGGAGACCTTTTCTTAAAATGTATTCATATGCTGGAGTGAAATGTGAGCACAAGCTAGTAAGTTTCTTAATCACATACAACTCAAAACTTAAAATAACAGTTCACTAAATATATATTTTAAAAATGTTTACATTCTATAAAAATAGAAAAGTGTATGCATCAGAAAATTAAATACTTACCAGTTTCAACCAATGATCTGTCACGGACTCTTGTTGAACGTCTTTTTCATCCTGGCTTAATAAATTAGAACAGGAGCTAATAAAATAAATAAATATGTAAATACTATATATATATATGTATACTTATTCATTTAAGAAATCTTTTAAATTGAATGAAGTACCTTTTTGTTTGGTGGCATGGGTCCAAAAATGACATGGCACTGTACAATGCCCATGGTTTTTTAATTCTTCTGTGACTACCACTGGGCAGATTCATAAAATATTTCTCCTTACGGTATTTGTCTCGCAGATACTTAAATCTCTCCTTGCAATTGTCAGCTGAAACCAATGTATCAATTTACATTTTCACATGACTATAACTTACTAAAAGTATATAAATTGTTTGGTTTAATATATTTAAACATTTATGGCTTGTTTTGTAAAGATTTTATATTGAATGTTATGTACATACAAGACATGGAAACATGCACAAATTTATGGTTATACACTGAATATGAATTGAAAAAGTGTATCGAATGTTTATTATGAATAAATAATGTTATGTAATATATTCTTAAGCTTGACACATTCATTTGTGCATGTGATGCTTTATAAGAGCATAACAATGTTATGGTAATTATTTTAGACTATTGTATTTAACATTATGAATTATTCATAAATATTTTATGTTGAATGTAACTTGCATAATAAACACAAGCAACAAATGTAACATAATGCACAAAGTGTATCTAATAATTTTAAGCCTAAAATATTCATTAATACTATCAATAATTTACACAGAAGCAAAGATATAATTACTCACCATTTCTTTCCATGGCAAATCCAATTTGCTGCCAGGCATTCTCCCTCATAAATTTATTTTTATGATTTGCATCGCTCAAATCATATAAATGAGGATATTTTTGAACCTCATTTATTAAAATTTCATCGAAAGAGATAGACATATCGCTGAGAACACGAGAAAGAACAGACACAAGAAGAGAAAAAAAGTTCGATCACGTCGTAACGGCGGTAAGATCTATTCGATCCTTATTGGCTCAATCCAAGTCACATGACGCGGCAGGCATTTGAGAGTTGAAAGTTGGGCAACTTCAAGCGGTCAATTTCAGGCGAACGCAGTGAGGCTAGTGATTGGTCAAATTTTGGTCGCTTGCATCTTCTTGCCTCGGTGGGAACGAGCCTTTAGAGGGTGTTTTAAATAGAAATTCTCAAACTGAAATGTTTAATAAGACTATAATTGTTAGTGATTGCATTGGAAATGGAAGCGACACTCTCATCCACCAATTTCGTGTTTATTTTTGGTTTGGTTTGTCATTCTACGGTCATCATGTGCACACTTTAGGATAATTTGACAGGAATCGACAGTTTAATGTGGATTCCGAACCACTTACACACATCCATGCCACCGCCAGGATTAGAACCTGAAGCCTGTGGTACTGTGGCGGCTTTGTAAAGGTTGTGTAGTGTTATTAAAATCCAGACGGCAAAATAAAAGACGATAATCAATTTTCACATTTACAACATCTTTTATTCAATTTCTAACGCCAACTACGTTCTGTTTTCATTCTAGCGGGAAAATTCCCTTTTTTAACAGTGAAAGTAGAAGTCGTTCAATTTGTATTCCATTTTCCATCAATAGGTGTCGCTGCATCACTCCCCTACCAGTAACAAAGTTACGTTACTTTGAAAATGGTAGAAGAATTAATATATCTATACAAATAATAGCGAATAAATACACATTGAGACAAATTTAAATTGCACAAAATAATTACAAATACAAGTACATATAAACATTTACATACAATAAATCAAGTTAATTTTTAAAATTGGACATGGACGAATTATAAGTTTGAAGAAAAGTCAATAATGTCATTGAAACGTACAGGAAGTTTTACTTGTCTTCCACAACGTGTTGTTGTGTTTGGTTGTGCAACTTGCTGACTTGGTATAAATGTTTGCTCATTCGGCACAGCTGTATGATCATTTGATGACGTTGGATTCAGAAGTTCATTAGGTTGTAACACATATGCCGGTTTTAGTCTATCCACAGAAATATTAACTTGTTTATTTTTAATTGATAGAAGAAAGTTTTTCGGGGATCTTTGCAATACCAAATAGGGTCCTTCATAAAGGGGTGCTAAAGGTTTTTTAACTCTGTCAATTCGCAGAAACACATGTGAGCATGTGTACAAATCTTTTGGAATGAAGATCTTTTGTTGACATTTGTTTTTGGATTGGTATGGTTTTAAGTCGGCCATCTGTTTTCGAAGATTGCTTACAAAATTATCATCAGATATTGGCAATCTGGATTCTTCAAAGAATTCGCCTGGTAATTTAATAGTTTTGCCATAAACCATTTTAGCTATTGTATACTTACAGTCCTCATGTAGAGCAGCTCGCAAACCCATAAGAACCGTTGGTAATGTGTCCGTCCAACGAACGTTGTTATGACATCTAATAGCTGTTTTCAAGATACGGTGAAGACGTTCAACTTTCCATTACTCTGAGGATGGTAAGAAGACGTATGGTTTACTTTAACACCACATAGCGAAGCTAAACTTCGAAATAGTTCTGAAATAAATTGGGTGCCTCTGTCAGTAATAACACAAGTAGGTACACCAAATCGGGTAATCCAATGCTCATAAAAAATCTTTTGCTATACTTTCTGCAGTGATATTTGATAACGGTACCACTTCCATCCAAGAGGTAAGCCGATCAATACACGTCAAGCAGTATGTGTATCCATTAGAAGGTGAATAAGGTCCAATTAAATCTATATGAACGACACTAAATCTCTCATCTGGTGCTTGAAATTGTGAATATTCTGATTTTGTATGTTTAGTTATTTTATTTTTCTGACAGTTGATGCAAGTTTGAGTCCACTGTTTAACATCTTGTTTCATATTTGGCCAAATGAATCTTTTAGTTATTTCTTTTACAGTAGTTCTAATTCCAGAATGAGCTAAACTGTGAATTGTATCAAATATTGTCATCCGAAAATTTTTGGTATGAATGGTCTGATACTGGAAGTAGAGGTATCACAATACAAGAGCTTTCCTGATGGCAATTGGTGTTATTTAAAATGTAATGATTTGGAATGTAATTTCAATTGTTGTAGTTCATCATCATTAATTTGTGCATCTGCTATCAAGTCATAATCGACAATAGGTGAATCGATGCTCTCAATTCTAGACAGTCTGTCTGCTACCACATTGTTTCGACCACTGATATGGCATAGGTTAGTAGAGAATTGTGAGATATATTGTAGATGTCTAGTTATCTGGGGGAGGCTTTATCATTGTTTTGCTTAAAAGCAAATATTAATGGTTTATGATCAGTATAAATATCGAAATCTCGACCTTCAAGTAAATGCTTAAAATGTTTAATGGATAAATATATACCTAAAAGTTCACGGTCATAAACACTGTAATTTTCTGAGCATCATTAAGTTTTTAGAAAAAAAGCAATTGGCTTCCATCCATTTGGTTCTTTTTGTTGAATAACTGATCCAATAGCCCAATCAGATGCATCTGTGAGAAGTGCCAGAGAGTAATCCCAGTTGGGATATGCCATTAACGCTATTTGAGCAACATCTTGTTTGCATTTTTCAAAACTTTGTCTGGTTTCATCGGTCCATGGTATTTGGCGTCGATCTTTTTTTGTAGATCCTTTCAAAAGTTCATGTAGAGGGGCTTGAGTTTGCCATGTAGAGGGGGCTGCCTTATAAAGTTCTTGTTTTGGTTGCATTTCAAGAATACGATCCGCCATTAATGCCAGTTTCTCAATTTCTTCATCACTAACTAGTAAAATATTCCGCACGGAATCAGGCATTTTTGTCGAAATAATGTTGTTAGCACCTTATAAGTAATGCCATCAATAGCCCTGTTTCTCATTTTTTGTAAAAGTTGACTGGGTTTAATATCTCCCAAATCAAGTCCTGTAAATAGTCTCTGAAGAAGCTTATTTTCGCTTTCTTTAAAAGTATTCAGCAAATGCTCTTTGCAGCAGTATATTTTATTCTATTATCATCACTTATAAGGTCCCACAAACTTTCAGCAAATTTCGGTTCTAGTTGCGAAACTAAGTAGTTGAATTTTGTATCCTCGGCTGTTATTCCACAAATTGAAAACTGTGCTTCAACTTGAAAGAACCATATTTCTGGTTTTTCTGTCCAAAGAGGAGGTATTTTGACACTTACTCGCGCTACTTCATCTTTTTTCACCGATCCATTTGTTTCAGTCATTTTGTAAATAATTCACGGTTTGCAAACAATTCACAGGTCACCAAGTATGTGGCGGCTTTGTAAAGGTTGCGCAGTGTTATTAAAATCCATACGGCAAAATAAAAGACGATAATCAATTTTCACATTTACAACATCTTTTATTCAATTTCTAACGCCAACTACGTAATACCAACTACGTTCTGTTTTCCTTCTAGCGGGAAAATTCCCTTTTTTAACAGTGAAAGTAGAAATCGTTCAATTTGTATTCCATTTTCCATCAATAGGTGTCGCTCCAGTACCAAAGGCCAAAGTGCTAGCCAATTAG
>BPLR01021149.1:0-213999 GCA_021605095.1 Caerostris extrusa
GGTTTCAGTCACACATATATTCGTCACTATCTAATTATAATCGAAATATGTATCTTTTCACCAGTATATATTCTTTTTCGGCTAAAAAGAATATAACAATCCACAAAAATATATGCAGTTTTATTTATCATTTAAAAATTATAGACGTTTATCCTTTGTTCCATTATGTTAAATGGAAAATATTTCGTGAAACATTTTCAATTTTTAAGACAATCAAATACAACAATGGCATCTTATCATAGATTTAACATTGTTAATTTGTTAGAGATCTTAAGGAAATAAATTATAACTCCGCAAGCATTCTGGAAAATTAAAATCTTCAAATTAGAAAATCAATTTAATATGGTTAAACATCGCAAATTGGTTTATTGTCGAAAGACAAGATTACGGAGCAATATTTTACTGGAGGCTTAAATGCGATCTGCTGTATATATGCTGCTTCTCTCTTTGACTACAACGTAATTTAATTATAAATTCGAAGTCGCTTTTGTATAATTTCTATAATAGCTGGTTCCAAATGCAGTACATTTGGAAATGACAATTAATAATATAATTGGAAAATGCAAATGGACAATTTAAAATTCTTATGAATAAAATTTTAGATGCTTAACATTAAATCAAAAATTAATGTCAGTTAGTTTAGCAGATATAATATTTATATAACACTATATACACACATATGGTACTTATAGGCCTTATCTTAAAAAGAGTTTTAATAAGCTAACGTAGTTTAAATAAATTTAATAGTATCAATAGTTTGCATTTAGAATTTCATACAATTAGTGATATACAAATATATAAGATAACAAGTAATCGTACATTATATAAAATATATTTACAAAGTTTTAAAAATTGTCATGGGTATTGGAAAGCCTTAAAATTCAAATATGTATTCTGTCCCGAGATCCGTTGCTTCGCTTTGGCTAAGTGAGTACGTTTAATTTTAGTAAAATATTTGATTGCTAAATTTCCTCCAAACAGTGAGAATATAATTAAAATTATTCGTATGGTATTGTATGTGTAAGTAAAGGATTTTATATAGTATAAAGCTATTTTAATAAATTTTAAATTAATTTATAAATAATTAAGATATATAAATATTACATATACTGTCATTTAAAAGAAATAAGAGAATAATGCGGCAAGCAGCCCAACTCATCGCTCGTTGATAAGGTGCGCAAGAGGCAGTAGAACTATTATCTGCAATCGTTACTTCCAGTGAGACTCAATGACGATGGGGATAACACGTGTAAAAAGAATCTGAAATCGCCAGACATACTGGTGGGTATTTCACGCATCTATTATGTATGATACCAAAATCGAGCAGCTATCAAAAAGCTACCCAAAAATTCTTTGCAGAAGGTAGTGTTCTAAGCTCATTGTACGCTGGTGGGTATATATAACTGGAACATGAGGCCTATCTATGTTCAATAACAGATGAAAAATGTACAAGTAGTAATTTATAATTTATTTACAACACAAAAATACGAATACTTGGAGTGAAACATATTTTTGATTTGCATTGATAATATGGGATAATCTGAAAAAGAAATAAATATTTTCTTATCTTAATGAAAGATGTTTACATATGTGATGGAAATAATTTTCAAAAATCTAACCGATCAATAGTTAGTGTGCCTAATTTGGAATATTATTACTGTACCATAAAGTAATCTATTATGCGACGACAAAATTTTATTTGTTAAAAATATGTTAGGTTAATAATACAAGTAAAATAAATTTTACAACTAACAAATTCCCTTACCATACGGTATTCTACAACATGTTTTGTCAGTTAAAGGAATCATCATTCTGACAAGTTGTGAAACAAATAGACCAATAGTTTAGATAAAATAGCTTTGCAATTACATTTTCTTAAATTAAATTTTTAAATATTATATTAATTGAAAAATATGAGTAAAAAATATTTTTAAAAGGAGAACACCTATCTAAAATCAGAATTAAAAATTTATTTTACTCAAAATTTAATCAAATAATTTAATCGAAATATAAAATAGTTTGATACGAATCCTTGATACAAAAAATTCATAAAAATTTCAGTAAAAAATAAACTGTATAAAATAATTACAATTGGCAGAATTAAATCTTAGAATTGGAATATGCTAAAGGAAATTCAAGAGCAAAAAAAAAATTAAATTAAATTAATAAAAAAAAAAAAGCATCTATGTTTAATAAAATTTAATTATAACATTTAGCACTGTTTGTGGCTACGTCCTACAGTATGCTTACTAGAATGTGAGAATTCGATTCCCACTGGTGTCGTCTGCTACATTACTGCTTTGAAAATGAGAAAGAGAACATAATGTCTCCTATCTTGTTGGAGATTTTTTTTTTTATTGTTTACACATACTATGAATAATTAATTCAAGAAAGTTGATTTATTTTGAACCACTGACAAGACAACATTTGTGAACAACTAAAAGAACCCTGAAGTTTGGTGAATTCATTTTCTTCCACAGTTTTCGTCATAGTTTTTTGGTATCGGCATCGGAAAACGAATAATAATTTTTGTAAGGATAAATATTTCTTCCACAGTGTTTTCGATGAGTTTTTGGTGCATCGGTGGTTCAGTGGTAGAATGCTATGCCACGCGGGCCGCCCGGGTTCGTTTCCAGGCCGATGCACCAAAAACTATGACGAAAACACTGTGGAAGAAATGAATTCGCCAAACTTCCGGGTTCTTTTAGTTGTTCACAAATGTTGTCTTGTTGGTGGTTCAAAATAAAAACTTTCTTGAATTAATTATTGACTATTTTATTACACATACTAGGAATATTTAAAACTTTTGTACAATATTTACAAGTTAACCAGTACATTGCCATAAAATTTAATTTCTTTCAAACACCTCTCACACCACATCAAAATTTTCTCTCTCTCTCTTGCTTTCCAAGAAAATCTCTCAAACTCGCTCTTCCTTCGCCCAATTCACTTGGCGTCGCAGCGCCCTAACGATCATTCATACATCTTTTTTCCACAATTGTAACAGTATGTAAAACATGGAGAAAATTATTTTTTTTAAATTAGAACACTGCTCAATCTTTTACCTCTTACCAGGCTAACATCATACCTACTTCAAATATCCGGGTTATCATTATATAATGATAAATGTTTAGTATCCGGCATCATGAAAAAAAAATTGATAATTATGTAGGATAAATAATAAAAATAATAATAGATGATAATAAAAAAAAAATGATGCATCATTAAAAAGTAAAGCTTTTCAAAATTTTAATTATTATTTAAACGAATAATTTATTTTAAAATGTGAAACATCATAATGCATATTATTCAAATAAGACGAAACTCAGTAGGTATATTTTTGAAACTTGTAGGACAATTCTCTTAATGCGAGAAAGAAGGTTAAATACAAATCTACTGGCAACATGCCTTTTAGTCACTTCATTCTTAAAAGGAGACAGTGACAGTGTTTATAGACAGTGCTTCTAAACGTATTTCATTGTTATAAAAGATTCTAAATTGAGTTTGAAGGATTTCTCTTATACCACACACAGATGTAGAACAGTTACCTTGATATCCTTCACAGAAAATAGTGTCTTCCTTTATCGTTTATCGATGCAGCAGTGGATCAAAAGTATAACACAGTGACTATTGCTTGGGGAAAATATTGATGTTATAAGAAAAAGTTTGCATTTTAAAATCATGACTTCTTTTCTTATTAAGTGCTGAAATTTTTTTTAGCTTTTTTTCACATATTGGTTATTATTATTATTATTTTTATAAAACCAATATTTGTGTTTTTAAACAGTCATTTTTTACAGAGTAGCTATTCTTTGATATTATCATAATGAAATATAAATTTGATTATTTCTTTTGTATTATTTTACTTGACATTAAATTACTAATTTTAGGAGAAACTATCTGATACTTCATCAATAATTTAGTTTGTAATTTTTAAAAATATTTGTGAAAAAAATTTGAAATCACCCACAGTTTATTAGCATGTGATATGAGAGGTGATGATTTTATATTTATATAAATACATATAAGAACGTTACAGGTTTTAAGATATAAACACTTGTTTAATCATGAAAAATATAAGTGCTTTATTTAACAATGTGATCTAGAATAAAGCACAAAAATGATTTTTAGAAAAATTATTATTATTATTATTTATTTTTTATTTTGGTTTTTTGCTTTTAATCATCAGTTAATTAAGAAAAAAAATAACGTAAGAAAATTTTAAAAAAAAATGACATTAAGGATCGAATTCCCTCTTTATTTTTCTGGCATCCTTTGCTGCAATATTTTTAATTATTACTCTTCCTTAATGAAAAGGTAAGTATCATTAAATATTTTTTTTTTTTCTTGTGAAATTAAATAAGATATGTTTAGCAGTAATAAATCAATCTTTAATAAAATATTTTCTTAAATATGTGCTTGAGTTTGAAGTATTTTTTTCAACAAAAAGAAAAACCTCTTGAATTTATATTTATTTAATACATAGTGAAGAATACTCGATAATTTTTGCAAAAAAGAAAGTTTGTTTTCTCGTTCTGAAAAGTAGAAGATTATATTTCATATTTCTGAAATTTAAAGGAGGTGTAAATCATAGATAAAAATTCGATTAGTTCTTAAATATATATATAAAGAATTTTTTAGGATTAAATTTCCTAACATAAAATAGCACGGTATTGTATAAAAATTGTTTTTTAATTTTAGAATGTTAATACCTTTTAAAAATGTTTAAAGAAATAAATAAAAATGGTTGAAATAAAAGTCTTTTTTTTTTTTATATTTTATTTCTTCAGTTAGTTATTTTTATTCTTAGATGTTATATTTTTGCATTTGTCTACTTAAAAAACTTTTTTTTTAACAAACCTTTTTCCAAAATAAAAATTATTCAACACGCATATTCTAATCCATTTGTTTCCTGCTTTTAATTTTTAATAAAACAGATATATGTAAAATAAATAAAGAAGGACGACAATAGTTTTTAATATATAACTTTACGCATAGCATAATTTCTTTGCATTTTTAAATAATCTTCTTATAAACTGGAGCGTGGGTGCCTGTCCAAATGAATAAATATAAAACTATATAGTGTAATCTCTTTGGCTAGTAAAGAAAATATATTTTAAAAATATGAGAAATTTTTGTTTCATTTATGTCATATAATTTTTAAAATTGTTAAAAATATTTAAATCTTTCCATAGGTTACAATATTCAATAAATTACATTTGTGTAAATAATACTATGTCTCATCAGATTTCAAGTACAAGCTCTGCAAAATATTTATCTTTCAAGATATTTGCTTAAGACAAAAATTTATCAAAAATAAATCTTAATTTTTTTTTTCAGTTAAAGAAAAACCATTAGTCATTAATTTTTTTAATATGTTATTATTTACGATAAACTGATAAAGCTGGATTTAACTTGTAAAATTCTTACATGCAAGAATGCAATCATGACAGAAATAATAAGAAACTGATTAAGACAAAATAGAAATAGACTAAAAAAAAATGCAAATAGTACTCTTTTGTACCCACTTCCAGGTGGAATCTTTCTATTTATACCAGGAAAATTATTGAACACTAAACAAAAATTCTCGTCGATTGTAATAGTGCGTTACATACTGTTTAACTGATCTTAAAAGTACCACTATTCTCAATATATCGTGAAAGATATATCGGAATTTTAAATGATGTTTCATAAATTAATGTAAGAAGATTAAAACGCTTGGTTTCATACCCAAGTCGAATTAATAGACATGATATTCGTTTTGATTTGTTAAAATGTTGAATAATAATAACTTTTATAAAGAAAAAAATCTACTTTAAAATTCGGAAACACTTGCGAAAACAATAGGGAATTAAATCTCAAAGGTAACCATATTGAAAAGGTAAATTAATTTTTATATTAAACAAAAAATGATGATTTTTCTGTTAAGAGAGTTTTACTGTCATTTTATGAAAAAAAAACTGCAAAAATTGTTACTTACGTCGTTATTGGCCATGGCGACATGTTGGTAGTGGCCATGTTGTCCTTTCGGGGAGGGGGCAGCCCCTTAAGTACCAGTTCTTGCCACCCTGACCAAAAAGATTGGACCCCGAAGATCGACCCAACCTTTCCTGCTCGGCGGACTCTGTTCATACACCTGCAATTATAAAAATAGAAGAAAAAATCTTTAATAGGGTTAAGAATGGCCAGCTTTATAACCTACATATATGTTATGAACTTACATATATGTCCAGCTTTATATTACTACATTTGTAAGTACAATAGAATTATTCAAATTTATTACCCACAAGGCTTTCGCAGAATGGAAAAACTACAATTATTTTTAAGCTTATGATGTCACTAATAGATACCGCGGCAGTATTTGGAGCTAGGTAAAGAATAAATTTTATTAAAAAAACTATTAAAATGAATGAGAAAATTTTTTAAAATATGAAAATTAAAATAAATCTGTTTCTGTCAAAAAGCGATATTGTTTCGATCCCACATCTCTGTTGCATGCAAATTGTGCTTTTCATTTATGAGTTTGTTTTGCTCATTAATTCCATTATTTGAAACATGAGGAGAGAGTGAGTGATTAGAAACAGATTAAAGAACATTCAATGCCAGCTGTGAATAAAAAAAATTTTTATATTTTAAATTTTAGTTTTATAGTTTAATTTTTTAAAAAATTTCCAGCGGCTTAAAGTAAAGTTTAAGATTTTAAGTTATTTCTTTATTTTTTTCAATCAGTATACCGTTATATTACTTACCATCCTAAGTTAAATAAATAATAAACATTTAATCAACATAAACAATTGAACTCAGAATTAAAAAATTCTTGTATTATTGGTAGCATTTAATGTATTCCCAAATTAAATTTGAGTACGTAAATCAATATAGGTTTCACATATCAGCACAATCAATTCATAAGAATTGTATTTAAGCTGCTGCAAGGACATAAATTTTTACTTACCACTACACAATACCAAAGCTCTCCAGCACATTGTGTGACGACGGAAAAGTTCTGCGATCTCGCCAACCATATGACTGCAAGGCTCTGGTTGTCTATCCACTGAACAGACGTGAAATAATGATCCCTGTGACAATAAAAACAAACAGAGAGGACATGAAATAATATCCTGTGGGACTCAATTCCATCTTTATTTATATTCCGCTTTTGCGAGAATATATCCTATGGCTTTGCGCATGCAGGGACTACGCAAATAGAAACGCAAAAAAAAAGAACTACGTTAGAACAAGCGAAAGAAAACAACAAACAGAAAGAAGACAAAAAATACATGCATGAATGTTAAGAGTAAACAAAAATGTCCTTGCTTCATGAATAATTCATGTATGTAAATATTGATACAGAGTAACTGATATCTAGTGTGAATTGTTTGATGTTGAAGTCCTAAAACTTTATGATGTAGTTAAATTTGACATTATCCACATTACTTTGATAAGGCATCAAATTAAAATGAATACTCATAATAAGTTTCAACACAAATCAAGTATTAGCAACCATATACCTAACATCCGGTCACGATAGATGGTCATAATTTTTAAGATACATAATTAAAAATAATACACGAAATAATATTGCGGATATATTACAATAATGTTTATCAAATTTTACATACGCCTGCATTCCGCTTTTTAAAATTTTCGTTCAATTTACTTTAATAAACTCTTAAATCATATATATATGTGTTGTGACTGGTAATTATCCTGTTGTGTGTGGGTAAGGGGTATTTCCTTTATTTTTTGTATGAATCCAGGAATGGTAGATAACCTCTCCCGGTCACACGGTCAGGTCCAAAAGAACCGGTCGGTTTTGTGGGACCCTTTTTGAGTTTTCGCGGGCAAAAAGGAAGACCCGTTGAAAGCAGAGCGAACGATCTGCGACAGTGCGTGAGCCTGGTACACAATTTTCTGCTGGCAGAATGGCTACTGGGATAATTTATAACATATATCTATGTCCATCTTTGAATTTGTGGGGAGCATTCTTTTTGTTAAAATGTTTTGAGGCTACTGGTAAATCACTGCCACCCACTCATGAGAATATTTCATTTGAGGTATGCGTAATATTATGATTGCTTCTCTATAAACATTTTTTATTTATTCTGTTTCAAGTGCCAATGTAAAAATCCTAAATTTGCTTGTAATTGTATATATTAGTATTCATTAAAAAGTAAAGGTAAATAGTTGTTCGTTTCAGTATTAATTTTCGTATTTTTATTAATTGTTTTTATATTAATGTTAAATTATTTGGCCGCCCTACGAGTATACGTAGACTAACGGCATCATTTCTATGTCGGTTTTAACAATATGTAGTATATGCATATATATATATATATATATATGATTTAAGAGGTTGTTAAAGTCAAGTTATATATATATATATATATATGTAATATATTTATTATTATTAGTTAATTAATTAACTAATTTATTTTGTATTTTATTTTTAATTATTTATTTTTATTTTTGCATTCAGAATATTAGATTTCAAAAAATCTTTTAAGGTATTTATTACCTTATTTTAAATACAACAACAATTAACTAAAAATTTAATTATATAATAGCAAAATAATCAATTTAAATATCGCATTATATGAACAAAATAACTTTTTTTAAACATGATTTTTTATTAAGGTACTTAATTTTTAGTTTTTGATATGAGAATAAATTTAATTCGATAGCGGAGAAATTCGTCGTTGCAAAAAGGGAATTTTCTTAAAAGCCTCGAATTTTCTTAGAACTAAAATTGTTAAATTTTTATAAATCGAAATAATTGATAGTCATTTGAAATTAATTATAATTAAAATGCATAGTAATAAAAAGTTTATAACTCTTTCTGTTGCATTTCAGATATACTTAACATGATTAAAATTTTATGTACAGGAAATAAATCATGCCAAATTCACATTACTTGTGTTCTCTCACCTCTTTGTGAGTCATATTCGTCATTTTAAGAACCCTTGAATTAAAAAAAAAAAAAATTAAAAATAATAATTCATTTTAATCTTTATTCTCAATTAGTTTCAAGATTAACATCACAAGAGTAAATAATATTTATTAATTAGTTTTTTTATCAATTGTATTAAAGGCATTTCGACGCCAACTATATTTATTTTTATATGTTATTAATTTATTTAATTTCCTTCTTTTTTTTCTAACAAATTTTCTTTAAATATATTCAAGAACAGTGATCGATAGACTCATTAGACAAAAGAGCGGAAGATCAGCAGCATGATTTTTTTGTGAGGCAATTTTTTTAATATAACAATATTTGGAACCAAATAAACAAGATACCACCATAATAATAATCTTATATATCACCAAAAATAATTTTTACAGTAAAATAAACATATGACAAAAAATAAGATCTTTGTTAACATTAAATGTCTCGCATTTCCTTGGAAAGTTTGAATAAGAGAGGTTTACATTCCATTGTTTTAAATTTCAAATAGCTCATCAATAAGAATATTTCTCAATCTAATTTAATGCGGTTCATGCTTGAAAAAATTTTTCGTGTAAATATATAGGACCAAAGAGTGAAACAGAAAATGATAGTTTTTTAATTGATCAAATGAGCCAAGGGTTTGAATTGTTGAACAATTGTCTTTCAACAATCTAGACTTGTCTTCTTCATGTGTTTCAAACCAAACTACTTTTGCTGGGAACTAAGATCACTGTTTTTCTCCAAATTTTTTCATATCAGCATTAAGATATTATAATCAGAACTCCATAATTCATTGTTTTTTATCTCTTATAATTTCATTTCAAAAGCATCAATGTCAAATATTAAAGGGAGAAAAATTCAATTCTATTACGTCAGCACAAACGGGAATTTTAACAAAAGCAAACGTCGATATTCTATTTTGTAATTCCCGAAACCTCCTTTGTAAAAGCTCCATTCATATTTCAAATTGTTGTTTTGAAATAGTAAATCTCAATAGCAGAATTATTTCCTTCGAGATGTTTCAGCAAGTTTGGAAAAAGAAATAATGTTTCTGTCTCAAACTCTTGAACAAAAATAGGGATAGTTTGTTGTCGAATGAAATGACTTCAACCAACATCAAAATATGTATATATATATATTTCCTTTCCTTTGTAGTTTACTATTAATATCATTTAGATAAGCCCTAACAAAGGCCCGCAAATAAAGAAATCTACAGTTATTTTAGAATAGACACCACCTTTGTTAAGGAGGAAGACTACTGTGTCCAAAAATAAAACTTTCTATTTTTTTTCAAAAACTCTTTTTATTCTTTCAAATTTATTTCATCACCCAAAATGCACATTTACTATGCAAACTTCGCCAACTAACTAGTATGCTAACGTTTATTTCAATCCTCAATGCATGCTAAAAAGTCATTGGCTGGGATAGCCTTCAATTCACGTTGAATCTATTCAATCGACTCAAACCGGTGTCCCCGGAGTGGTCTTTTGAGTTTAGGGAATAGCCAGAAGTCGTACGGTACTAAGTCAGGTGAATACGGTGGGTTGTAGAACAATATGGGTTTCATTTTTGGCGAAAAAGTCACGAAGAAAAAATGCTCTGTGAGTTGGCTGATTATCATGATGCAGAAACCAAGAGTTGTCTTTCCATAAATATGGACGCTTTTTGCGAAGAGCTTCACGCAAACGACGCATAACACTCAAATAATATTCCTTGTTGACAGTTTGCCCCGACGGAAGGAATTCATAATGCACCACACCATGGTAATCGAAGAAAACAGTCAACATGGCCTTGATTTTGAGAGACTTTGGCATGCTCTTTTCGGTCATGCTTCACCTTTGTCATGATATTCGCTTGATTGATCGGCTGTTCCTGGTCGTAGCATAAATCCAAGTCTCATCTCTAATTATGATGCGTTTCAACTTGTCCTGATAGTCAGAACGCATTTTTTCACCACTTCAACGCGAAGATGTTTTTCAAAAAAATTCAGTGTTCTCGGTACCAATCGAAATTTGACGAGTTTGAAGCCAGAAACATCTTTAAAATGGAATTGACCGATCCTTTTGAAATTCCAATATCATCAGCAAGGTCTCTAATTGTAAATCGACGGTTTGCAAGCACCAAATCTTTAATTGTTTGGACGTGAGCTTCGTCGGTTGAAATTGATGATCGACAGAGCGCTCTTCGTTTTCAACGTGTTCTCTGCCTTCTTTGAACTGTTTATACTACTTGTAAACATTTCTTTCCGACATAGTTTGCTCCCCGAATGCCTTCTGCGATATTCTATAAGATTTCGCACATGAATATTCATTCCGCAATATTTAATGCAAGTTCTTTGCTCAATTAATTCAGACATTTCGAAAATGTCGAAATCACTTTTAGCGTCTTACAAAACCTAATGAACATTTTGAACTCAAACTCAAACACTCATGTAACTCAAACACTAACGAATATTTTGACGTGAAAATTTACACAGATATAAAGGACAGTGCCAGCAACCTAAAAGAGGAAAACAAAAGAAAAATTGAAATTTAATATGCCCGGGATATTCAAATTGAAAATTGGTTTTACTTTTGGCACAGTAGTAATTTCTACTAATAAAGAAACGAAATATTTTATAACGTTTCCCATTGGAATCCACTGTACTTTATTAAGCAGCAGTAGATATATGTATTCATTTTCAATTTAAACTAAAATTTAAATTTAAATTGTCGATGGTATAGTGCCTTAACTACATTTGTGATGGCAATATTAATCACCAATTCAACATTGCAAATTTCTTCTGGAAACGTATGAGCACAATGTGTTTCTTGATGAATAATGCAATGCTCTATGTCTGACATTTATTTTGGGAAGATACGTAGTCTATATTCTATGAGTAGCATGACAGAGGTGATTATGCTCTGAAAATAGTTTTTAATTGAAATACTTGCCATTTTGACGGTGATGATTAATCTTGGAGCCATTTGCTTTAACATAATGTCTACCAAGAGAATTTTTGCTATTTTAGTTGCTTCAACAGTAGTAATATATTCATAACTTAAAAGAGAATCATCTCAAGTAACCATTGCAGACAACGTAACGAATTTGAGAATCGTACAAGTAAATATATGGGGCCTTCTGGCCAAGTGACTAGACAGTTTTTCACAGGTTTCGATTCTAGTACCGGAGGTGTCAGGGATGCTTGTAGTGGTTAGGAATCCACTTTAAGCCGTAGGTCCCGTTCTAATATGACTTTTGGACCTAGAGCTCATAGCCTTACCCGTAAAAAAAAAAAGAAAGCCTCTCACGTCTCGAAATTTGCTAGTAGGCAGATGGCCTTGGATCACCATGAGGCTGTTGCACCAATGAAGATTAAGTATATCCCAATATGATGAAATGGTGCTAATGCAGGCGAGATAGATATTAAACTACTTGCAAGCTGTAGAGGGAAGTGATATTCTCACCATTCATTGACATTCTCGGCAGTCCAAAACATGTTGACGGATAATATGATTGAGACCTGGCCAAAGAAAATTATTTCCTCAGTCTGTTTCCTCAGTTTCCACATTCTTACCACGAAATCAAAGTTCATTTTGAAAAGAATTTCCTCAATTAAATTGTAATATGCTCTAGTTGATAACAACTTTTCTTTAGATGATAAGACTTTTTCGATGTCTGAATTCATCCTCCAATCAGCCAGAATTGCAGTAAAAGAGTGCAGAATGTCAACTTTCTCTGAAGAACTAAAGTTCACTTGCAAAAAAATGGGATTGGGAGAAATGCTGTCGGCGTCTTTAATCTTCTTACCACTCTTATAAATGATGGATATATTCTATTCTAGAAGGCGAAAGACCATCTCGCAATTATTCTGAAGAAAGTAAAATTTGTGCATGTACCACAAGACTTCAAGATATTCCTTTTCAATTGCAGAACAATTCCTCTCTGCTCTCATAACGTCCGTGATACATAGGAAATTACTTCGTTTGTTTGCTCATCGTTTGAAGAGGACTCTTTCAATTCCATAATTACTAGCGCCCGTATGTAATGTCGTGTAAGCTTCCTCATTATATACTCATAAATTGGGTTCGGAGGTTACCACCTTCATCTACTTGTAGAAAGCATCTATTTGTTCGTGACCCTAACAAAATTTGGAGTGCCACTTGAGTACCTGCTGAAGTGGTTGTGCCTGACTACAAAAATCTTTGATGAAACGGCAATGACGATAGTATGAATATTGTTCTAAAAGTCTTCTGATGTCTGGTCAATTCTTTCGCATTGGAAAACAGATTACAGCGTTCGCTTTATCTAAAGCAAGGCAAATACCATCTTCGGACACGAGATTGGTCTAAAGTTTTAATCTATTGGGGGGCAAAGAAACATTTTTTTTTTTTTTAATTTAGAGTGAGTCCAGCTTTTAGGATACCGCTCTAAACTATATGTAACCTCTTAAGATGTTTTTTGAAAGTGTCAAAAATTACGGTTTCATCCAAATAACAGAAAGACATCATCCACGTCAAATGTCGCAGAAAAGTGTTCACTATACTATTAAACGTGGCAGGTGCATTACATAACTTAAGCTGCATAACTTTGGATTCATGGATGATTTTGCAGTAATAATGGATGTCTTTTTCTCGATCGACTCCAAAGACCTAGATTTTGCTAGTATCAGGTTCGGTGATATTTGGCAGAGAAATATTTAGCATTTTATAAGCAATCAAGCATATCACTTAAGTGTGGTAAAGGGTACTCATGTTTTAGTGATTTACTTTAGACGGCGGTATTCTACGCAGAAACACCAACTTCCGCCTTTCTTTTTTTTGCCAGGACAACAGGAGAAATCCTAGAGCTTTCAGATGGTTGAATTATTCGTATCATTTCAATTACAGCCTTTCTTTTCATTCATAATGTTACTTATTTTTTCCTGTATTATACGACATTTATTTGGTGACACTCTATATGCTCTCTGGTTTATGGATGCATGATTACAAGCAATTATACGACGTTCAAAGTTTGTTGTAGAACTTTGGATCTCTATACTATTAAAATACTTCTGAAAATATTCAAAATGCTCCATGAACTGCTGTTATGTTTCCGAAGTAAGATTAACGGATTAACTAAGTTTTTATTGGCCATATCTTCATAATAGTTTCCGGCTGAAGATGATTTCCGAATACTTTCCAGATGATTACTGGCGACTTCAAGAAGATTTCTGGCGATTTCAAGATGATTTCTGGCGATTTCAAGATGATTTCTAACGATTTATTCGCAAAAGGGGAAGGAATTTCACAGAGGAGGCGGCGCACCTTTCATTGACGTCGCATCTTCAGTTTTCCTCAATACGTCGTCAGTTGGAAGAAAATCTGAAATGTCAATATTGTGACGTTAATCTGTAGCCTTGTGACTGCAGTCGTCCTCAAATAGTGTCTGAGATGGTTCGAGTGTATTTTCGGTTGTAGTTGCCGGGGTCCATCAATGTTTTAGTCTGTGACATTTCTTTAATGCATCCAGTTCTATGCCGCATGCCATCATCGAACTCTGCAATAGCGAATGGTGAGGCCTGGCTGACCATACATGGAGGCAAACTGATTTGTTATTTGCTGTTCCCCATGTATTAGTTCTTCTTGGCTTAGGTTTAGCAACTGATCTTTGCCTTTTTTAATGGTTGAAAAATGTTAGGGTCATCTAGTTCGTGAACGAACTTCAGTACACTGTTTTTGAGTTCATGTAACAGGCAATAAAGCTTCTTGAACCCCTTTCGGATGAGGGTTTCGATGGATTTGAGCAGTGTCTCAGGTATTTCGGCGTTAGTTATGCGTTGGATATCTTCTGGGACACTCTGTCAAATGAGAGCTACTTGGTTTTTTTTCTTTGCTTATAGAGGACAGTGGGATGACATTAGTACGGCTAACCCGTCCCTTTTTCTTTCTTCAATATACTAACACTAGGTGATGCAGTTTTTCTACTTACGCCTACTGAAGACTTGCTTCATAGCAATGTCTATCCAGGCTTTCGAGCTATGATTATGTCTTCTCACCAGGCTTCTGTGCTCAAACTTTTAATTCTCCTGCAGCTACTTTTTTATCCGTTTGTGATCTCCAAATAATATAATCGATTTCGGTTTATTTGAGTAGGTCTTCGTTATTTTCAAACTAAATTACGGCTGTCTTATCGAAAAATATGCATTTTTGAACGAGATCGTCGCTTTTAATGTATTCAGCAACTCGGTCGGATTCTTTTAGTCATTTTATGAGTCTTATTCATCGTCATGAAACACTGCAGGCATTTCAAATTGTTACATTAAGAGAGTTACAACCACATACTTGGTTTCTTCAACCAGAGCCATTATTTTAGTTTTCTTAGGTGGTGTATAAGTCCCTATTCAGGTACGTTGCCATGTTACAGATTATTTCTTTTGCGCACGATGTTCGATTTTAGAACGTTGTTTACGGCCAAATTGTCACGCAGATAAAACTACACGCTAGATTAAACAGGCAATTCGATGAGAGAAAATTAAGTTTTAGAGACTACACTTAACTGTGAATATTACAAGAATAGACAAGGTTTTATATGCAGAAATGGAATGTTTAAGAATACTGTCGGAAAACGCAATGGATATTCTAGAACTTTAACACAAAGACAAAAATAATTTAGACCAATGACTATATATATTAGTATAAATGGTTTTTCTGAGAAGATATATTACTACTATATAGATAAGAGTGATTCATTGACATATATTTTCAAAATTTGCGAAAGTTTCTTAAAATAAAATACTTTATTACCTCTAATGTAATATATTAAAACAGCACACATACACAAGCAGTCACCCACCCACTTATACCTACGCATTTACATATATTGGACGAGTGGAAGTTTCCAGGTTGAACTCTAGCAGGCTAAAACCTTATATATATTTTTTGTAAATAGAATGTCAAAACAGATTATTTGCAAAAAAATTTATAAGATTTTAGCCTGCTGGAGCTCAACCTGGAAACTTTCCACTCTAGTAATGCACTTTCTTTGCAAAAATGCTCTTTATACTAATATTTATAATCATTGGTCTAAATTATTATTTTTTCCATTTAATCCTATAATAAGAAAGGCGCCAGGAACAAAACAACAAAAGAAGAAAGCAACTGAAATCGGTGTTGTGAGAGCGGTGAAAGTAGCGAAGCTGAATGCTCGTGATCACAAACCACACATGCACTAACTGGTCTTGCACTTCACGGGGTGGTTTCACGTCCCTTTGCATGAAGTTGAGGGGTTGCGCACGTCCACCACCCACAAGAAGGCAGAGGGGTTGTCACCGCCGGGCTGAAAAAGAGGAAAATCGTATTATAGACATTAGAATCTTATAGAAACAATTCAAAAATTAACAATACAAAAAAATCTTTTTCAAATGCAATAGGAACTGCATTACAAAACAAAGTCAGTTATTTGTAGATCCAGAAAGGCATCATTCGTGAAATCAAATTTGTACATTAATAGACACCTTTTTTTTATGTCTACATAGACACTTACCATCTACTTTACCTTTTACAAAAGTTCCTATTCCGTATATTTTTATATTCGTATATTTTTTTTTTTTTTATCCGTATATTTTTTACAGTTATGATAATACAACTAAATCACTCGCTAAAAAAACAAACCAAAACTAATAACTTTCTCACTCATAATATTTAATAGTTACAGTACAAAACTACAGATAAAAATACATAAATAATATTATAAAACATTCAGAAACATATAAAAAGTAGTAAACAACTGTAACTGTATCTAGGACTTTTAAATAATATTTATTTACATTTGAACGAATTTTTCTGCTTTTATTCCAGTGCTATCCAATGTTTTGTGTTAAGAAATATATGTTTTTTTCCCATTTAATTAAAAATATTGTTTTAATTGAACAAACAATCTGACTCTATTAGAAGAAATTAGTCTTTGCTACATGTTAAGCATTGGCATAATGTAAATAATGGATAAAATGAATCATCTCCTACTAAGTTGGGGATCTCTTCTCCAAATCACTGAAATGGTACTCCTATTTCATTTAAAAATCCAGTTGAAAAAAATGCCAATTTATGTTAATTTTCAAATATTATTTAAAAGTTTCAATATTATTTAAATTCAAATTATTTTCAAAATACTCAAATTAAAAGTTTGAGTAATAATTATTTGCCAAATTTAATGTCATGATTTAAATTTCTTTTTTGTTTCAAAAAAAGATAAATATTTTGATTTTTGTTGTTAATTTTTATAAATTTTATTTTAAACTAATTAGATATAAATAAACAAATAATGTACATATGTGTTAATGATACTTTAATGTAAAATTACTTAGAACCTGCGTTTTATAAATAATGATATATGACAAATAATTTTTAATTTGATATTTCCAATATTTAATTTCAATCACATCAAAATTTTTTTATTTGGGTTTAAAAAGATATAATATAGTGGAAGTATATTAAAGTAAAAGGTAAAAACTTATGAAAAATTTCATAAAAATTTTTTATAATTTTTAATCTATGAAAAATTTGAAATTCATTTTCGCATTTTCATATTTTTAAATAATTTAGTCATAATTAAAATGCTAAAGATTTTTAACTAATTCTCCAAACCATTTCGAAGTTTTTAGCATCAGTTTATAACTGTTTAATGTATAAAACTAAGCATGTGAGTTTTGAAAAAAATAATAGAACTTTTTTTAGCAAATTATTTTTCAGAATTCTAAATTATCATAAGTTTTCTTCAATTTTTAATGTTTAATTATTTTTATCATTGATCATTTCTTTGAAAATAAAAAAAAAAAATACCCTTTAAAGAAAATACAAATGTTATAATAAAAAATGAAACTAAATAAAATGAGTACAAAAAAAAAAATGAGTGAAATAAGAAATATGAAATTCAAATATCAAAAATTGAAAACGGAGTAGCATTATGAAATAATTTAAAAAAAATGAATTTATACAGATTAAAAAAAATATTTTTCTTTGAAAAATCCTTTTATTATATTTGAAATCAATTCAAAGTCAAAAACATATTCAATATCGTTTTTGATGATTACGTAAAAAAATAACTATGAATTTGTTCTTTCATGCGGAAACATGAAATCAGATTTTATTATTTTTTTTTTACATTTACCATTGCTCTTTTTTGTAAATGGTTTGTCAATCAATAATTAAAATAAATATTAGGATATTCTTAAGGAGTTAGATAATGAAAACAGCTGTTTTGCTAGGTAATTTAAAATTACTTTTGATGCTAAAGGTAACTTGGAATTTTTTTTTTCTTAGTTAATGGTATATTACTTAATATATATATATATATCTACACATTAGAAATAAATTTTGACCACACAAATATGGATTTTATGGAAAAATAAATAAAATTATCAAATTTGCTCAAATCTAAATACAATTAAAAGCTTTCTCTTAGATAATTCATTTGAATTTTTGTAAATTGTATTTGTATCTTCTATTTATTTCCCATGAAAATCATTTCGAATTAAATTTTGTCAGGAATTCTTATTTAATACAAATTTCATAATATCTAAAAAATTAATTACTCTTTTAAAATTTATTTCATGTGTACATTTAATTTCATATAATTGTTTTAACTTTTATTTTGGAAGAATAATTTATTCATTATCGGTTATTATTGCGTTTACACTCTTGAAGTTGGTTTAAGAAGATTCTTTATAATATTAATAAAAATTTATTTCCACTTTACGTATGCTCCGATTAATTTAATCTATTCAACAATGAACGTGAGTGTGCTTTTCTAGATCTACACATGTCACTTCAATTCACGGTAGACCAGGATAATTATTTTTAGCATAAATTATGTCATTACTCATGCAATTGACGGAACATGTGTGGTTCGCTTAGAAAAAAATTCTATAAAGCTGATAGTTTATTTCTGATTTCATTTCATTTATTTTCGCTTTTGGATTTATGTACAGATATTTTTAGACGTTTCCTTAATTTATAGATTATAATAATTAATTTTTATTTATTTCATTATTTTCATCTAATTACTGAGAAATGAGAGGTAGAATACAGTCACAAAATTCAACTGGAATTATCTAAAAACCCATGGGTAAAATGAAAATTTGAACCACAAACTATTAGAGGAGAGATCATTTGAGTTAATATTTGGAAAGCATTATAGCTGTTGAATACATTAATAAACTAAAGCAGTACATTTTCTTTAAAAAAAAACATGGTGTTACTGTTAAAGGTATCAGTAATATTAAATTAATCATTTATGCGTAGAAAAAAAAAAAAAATTGCTAAAGTTAAATTACTTTATGCACCAATAACGTTTGGTATACAAAGCTATTTAATTAATTTTAAATTATAAATAATTTCACTGAAATTTTTAATTAGGTTATAAATTTGATTGGATAGGCAAATATAAACTTTCATTTCAAACTTCGATTTATGTTTACATTTTTTACCATAAATATGCCTTCTTTAAAATTATCTAAATTTGTATTGTAAACTTATAGAACATAATAAAATGATTTTTAATTTTAAAGAATTGCAATAATGTGTTGTGATTGAACAGCTTAAAATTTTTACAAAATACTTAGGAAGTCAGAAAATTGTTTATTATTATGTCATTAAAGAATATTAATACTTAAAAGAGAAAAATAAAAAAATAAAAGCAATTATAAAAATAAAAAGTGTCTTTCTTTCTAACGATTCAAAGTATCTAGTAAAAAAATAGTTTTAATTATTAAGGTACTTTATGGTAATAAAATTTTAATAAGACCCTTACGATAATAATGCACTCTACTAGTAAGGTATTATGCAATTTCCCTCATACTAGTAAACCTTAAACATTTTGGAATTTATTTCAAATCTTGTTTCAGAGTCTAATCCAGATAATTAACACGAAAACTCTTCCTCCACAAACGAAAACAACGGGAAGCAATTTTAATTAGATCATTAATGAATCAATTTCAAAATCTGCTTCTCCTTAAATAAGTAAAAAAATAGTTAAACGCATCTTATTGAAAGCTATTATCAAAGTAAATAATCTTACCTTAGGATAGCGCAGTTGAAAGAGCTCTGGATAAACATGGGATTCGTTGAAAATTGGAGAGCCGAACCAATTATAATAAAACGTCCCAACTTTAGTGTCATTGATCGTTGCATAACATAGAAAGTTTCCGTCAGGGGACCACCAGATGGCGCTGTTGCTCTTCAGAATTTCCTCTGAATAAACGTAATGAGAGTGCAATAGAATAAGAAAGGTTTTAAAAATAAAATACTTACTTTAATCTAATTCGCTATTAATTTTAAAGATAAAGGCAACAAATTTTTAAATAGTGTTTGATTTCCAACTAATTAAATTATTTATTTAAGTAATTGTTTTCAATTTGTATTTGCATTTGCAATTTTCTTAGCTTATGTTTTAGAAAATGATAAATAGAAGTATATACTTAGGATTAACATTCAATATATTTAAAAACATTGTTTTAAGTTTTTAAAAAAATGTAATTTTCTTACACATTGCGAGAAACTGATTAATGTGTTTTATGTATTTATTTTTACTTTTAGAAACTAAGAAAAATCATTTTAACTTGAATTTTCAATTACATTTAAAATTAATTAATAAAATATTTTATTTAAAAAACTTAAATATTTTCAATTTGTATCGCACTTTAAAAATATAACAATGATAATGTCAACCATTGAAATATCAAGAATTACAGAAAATAATTTATTAAATATTTAAATATTTTTTAAATCTAAAACAATGCTTTATGAAAATGTTAAACTATTATTTAAAGAAATATTGCATTTTTAAATGCACTTCATTAGTATAATTACTAATCTTTTAATTAAATATTTAAAAAATAAATAATCAAAACTGAACAAGCAATCAGCTGTTTTTGAAAAAAAAAAAAATCTATGAGTAAATTAGATATTTAATACTTTATGCTATATTTTATATATTGTATTTTTAATGTACATAAAATCAAATATATATATAATCGTACAAAATGTATCTAATTATTGATTTAATGCATTTAGTAACAACTACAGAAAATAATCGTATAAATTAACATCATATAAATAATCATATAATTACTAATATTTTAATCCAAGATTTAAAAAGTAACTAATCAAAACTGATAACAAAATAAGCTGTTTTTGAAAATAAAAGACTGTAAATATATTAGATTATATGCTATATTTTATATGTTATATATTTAGCATATTGTATTTTTAATGTAATTAGGTACATTCTGTTCATTGATATATATATATATATATATGTACCTAATTATTTATTTAATGTATCTAATAACAACTACAGAAAATAATCATTTTGTGTGAATATTTGCAAATTTGCAATATGATTCCCATTCTATAGTAGAACCATAGAATCCTATTGCTTCCATACTTTGACATATATAATCATTTACACTTGATAATCATTAATCAGATACAAACCTTCATAGAGCCAATCTGGTATACCATTGAATATTACAGTTTCAACACCATTTGTTGAAACTGGGTGATGCGTTCCGTTCACTCCGCTGATGTAAAATAAATTATTTCCCCATACGTAAACCTGGAATATACAATAGACTATGGAACAAAAACACATTTCAATAGAAAATGATAAACAAATTTTGAACGTCTTATCAATTCAAGCCATCACATTTTACATAGTTTGTATATTTTGCTTCAATATGTAGAAAAGCTGAGTGGTTTCTCTGTGGTATCTCATACATTTTTCATTACTCATTTAATACAAATAGACTAGTGAAAGTAGTAAAAAAGTTACAATAAACTGAAATAAATAAACGTTGATGGCATGATATTATAGGAATTGGAACATTTACAATAATGTAAATAGATACACATTTGCTATACAAATGAAATAATATGTTTACACCATTATACCAAATTCGTATTCAAAGTAAATTCAATTTTAGAGAGTAAATATTTATATTCATGTTTTATTCATACATATTATAAAAGCATTTTTATAAAATTAGCATATAAGATAAACAAAATTTAAATATTATAAACCAAATAATTTGCTACTACTGCAACAGACTGTAAACATTGGGAAAAAAAGATAATGAAATATTAACTTAACTAACTTTGCATAAATATATTTTGCTTCATATTATAAATTAATTTGTAATTAATGTGCCTCTATAAATATATTTTAGATATTTTAATTTAAAACTAAAAATTTCCACAGTCAATAGACTAAGGTTAATATTAAAATTTTTTCGATTTTTTTTTTTCTGAATACGTAATGAATTTAACTTTTTTTGCTGACTAACAGTCTTATTATGAATTTTTATATAATTTTGATTTTTTATTCATATTACTGATAAATTACTATTAATCATTACTATTAACATTAAGTAAAAAAAAAGTGGCAATTCTATTGTTATATAATATTAAGAAAAATATCTGTTGCAATGTGCCTGAACTCTCTGTTAAACGCAGGGTGTGCAAAGAAGTGCAGGATTGCACTATATATATACTTAATCTCCGGCTGAGAGTCTGTAGGCCAGCTAACGAGTAATGACTAGTTAAATATTTTTTCTCAGGGTGAGAGGCTGCAGGCCAACCAAACATTTCTCAGCCGGAGCACAGCCTTGCTCTCTAATTCCTCTCTGGTGAGAGTCTCGAGACCAACAGACGATTTCTTTTGAACGTGACATGAATGCGCTTTTGTCAGTGTGTAGGAGGAAGCATGATTACAATGTAATAAAAACTTAAACATAGAATTTTTTACTTTCTCCTTAAAGCACAATTGCAAAATTTTCCTATAGATGTTCTACTGTAACTTAATATTTTCTTAATTTCTTGTCATATTTTAAATACATTTCTTTTACTAAAAATTTAATCTGTGCAATTTTTTTCCAATTTGTATTATCTTCAGATGATGATTGATGATATAATAATTTCTGTTAAATTATTTTAAAAAGTTGTAATTTTATAGGCTCGTATTTTATTTCTGTACATAATTTCCTTAATTATACTGCAATACATATTAGTTTTAAACATTTTCGAATACAATAGTTTATAGTATTGATATAATTTTTTAAAAATAAATATTAACATAAATTATTTCAAAAAAAAAAAAATAATGTAAATGAGTAATATTAATGTTTATAATTATTTATTGTTACAATTTAACAAGTTATAATTTTATTTCAGTAAACGATATTAAAAATATATTATTTAAAGATATACTTAAATAAAAATTTGAAACCAAAATTCGATAAATATAATTCAAGTACTAAAATCAAATTTGTATCACATATAGTTGGGAGGAACGAAGTAACATAACTAATAATTAAGTTCATTAATTTTTTTAAACAAATTGAAACATAGTTTGGAAAAATTTTAAATTCCAATATAAAGATATTTAGTATATATCAAATTTCAGTTTTAATTTTCTTTTATCCTGTTTAATCTTCTCAATCGCCAAAATAAATAAAATAGCTTCTTTTAAATTCTATAATATTTTTAATTAACTTTGTTTAAATGTTAATTGAAAGCTTCAATGTCAAAAAATGAACCTTCATGAATTTCATTATTTCTCATTATTATTATTTTTTATTTCATTTACCGTAAAAGACTTAAAAGACATTTATTACGTATTACGTAATATCTGTCTTTACGTAAGATTTTATTACGTAAAAGACAGATATTTCCTACAATTTATCCTACAATATGTCATTTAAATTTTTTTGAAATATCACAAATAATAAAATTATTTTTTAATAATTTTTATCTTGTTTAATTTTAATCAATATCGAAATATATTCCTTAATAAGGCTTCTTGGCCATAGAAGCTTCAGAGATAACGTGTCGGACGCTAAACTAAACTAAACTAACGCTAAAGTGAAGAAGAATAGAAACATTTCTTAGTAGTATTATAAATCCATATAGGGTTTATTCGATAAATTCATAGGTTGGAAAATCCCTTGAGCTGCTCTCACGTAAGTAGGCGAAACTCCAGATACCCTTTTTGAAATTGTGTGTTCCGAATTAAGATAAAGAAATATGAGCGCAATGTGAAGGCTCACTGTGAAAAACTGAATCCGTCTCAAATTTGTAATTATATTTGAAAACAATCAGAGTTCAAAGTGTTCAGCATTTTCTAACAATTAAAACATCTTCATGTTCCATGCAGTATATTGTGATATCAATATTAGTCCTTGAAACAGGAACTTTTCACTAATTAATCCTACTGTCACAAAATATGGTGTCATAATCGTCACGATTCCCATCATTGCCAAAGTGGGTCCAACAAATGTAGTTTATCGATTCAAACACTTGCATATTATCAATATTCATGAGCATTGGATTAAAAAATGTGCATTTAATTACGTTAATCATCAGTATTTAATGAAATGGTGTCTCATTTAAAACAGAAGTAAATTAAGACATTCTGAATACATTAAAAAATAAAACTATTCATTCATTTTCGTCTTACCATTTGATTATCTCTCGGACCCCATGCAGCGTATTGTAGATAGCCTTCTGGATCTTCGGAAGGATGCAGTGAATAAATTTTCTAAATGAGTGAAAACGGTTTAATTTCGTTTTAAGTAAGATATTTAATTCGGATACTATTAATAACATTTTGTTGTGTAAATCAATACATTATAGCAGCAAATAAAATCGAAAAATTTCTCTTATCCCTTTTTGAGATGGTCCTGTAAATTAATCTACAATTGTAAATAAAAATTATTAAAAATGTGTCAAAAATGTTGAAGATAATATATTCTGTTTATTCATTCTGAATTTTATAGAATATAATTTATTTATTACCAATTAAAATTCATAAAAGAAAATTATCTGTGACAACAAATTTTTCGCATAAATACATTTCAGAAATATCTCGTTTTTGTTGTTTAAATTTTTAATTGGTAAATATATCAAAATCTGTGAACGAAATGAAAAGCACATAAAAATAAAATAAAAAAAGTTAGAAACTTGTTAAAAAGTAATTTCAAAAATTGTTAAAAATAGCATATTCTATTTGATCTTCCTGTTATTTTATCGAGCATATTTTATTTATCACCAAATTAAATTCAAAAACGAAAAGATAACTATTAACTAACCAATTAACTATTTTGTTGTCAAATATATCAAAATTTGTGAATCAAAATGAAAACATATAAAAAATAAAATAAAAAGTTAGCAGCTTGTTAAAAAGTAAAAAATATCAAAAAAAAAAAAAAAAAATTGATAAAAATATTGCATATATATATGTTCCAAATAATGGTATTCCTGAATTTAACATGGTTCGAAAATATATTTACTTTTTAAATAAGGCAAAAAAAAATTTTGCTTTTTTATTGCTTAAGAATTTTTTCTTAAATTTTTATTCTTGCCAAACCAATAATATGAAGCATCAAATCATATCGTAGATTTATTGAATACACAAAATTTAAATGAGCCAATGCAGCAAAATTTATTTGCGATTAGAGAATTTTTGAATTAAAAAAAAAAAAAAAAAACTTAAAGAAAACATTTTTGAAAAGCGATATTTAGGAAAAATGAGGAAAATAAAATTATGGAAATGAAATGCAATCAATTATATAACACATCTCATAAATTCAGATTTAATAAATTTTATTGAGATACAAATTTTTATGATTCTGCAAAAATAAGTTGAATAAAAATACTCATTTCTAAGAAAGTTAAAAAACTGTATAATTAACGATGGAAGATTTTACATTTTGAAACACTTTTGTAATATAAATTAATTAACTTTATGAAATTTGTAAGCGTAATTTATAATTAATTTCCTTGAATATTTTTAAAAATGTTAATCTTGGTAAAATGTGCTATTTAGCATCTTATTAAGATAAAAAAATGTATTTATATGTTTGTTTTAATTTTACATTAAAATGAAAACCGTTGTTGTTAAAAAGTCAAAATAATCTTTATAAGAAGGGTTTTTTTGATGATGCAGTGACAAAACCTTTTTTGATTCCAGTTATGTAGTATTTTTAAACCAATTTCTTTTTTAAACTAATATCTTTCATTACGAGTTTTTAATGCTTTTTATGTATAAAATCCCCATCTGATGTTTTATGGTAGTTTTTGGTTGATTAAATCTACCGATGAGTTGAAATCCCTCTTCTATAAAAATAGAGATTTAATACCCTAAATAAAAAGTCGTAAGCATTTAGTTAATATTGTAAGATATTTTGAATACTTATTTAAAAATATTTAATTATATTTTATTATAAATTCGCTCCTCTGTTTGCATCTTTATTTTTCCCGCGTTCCTCATAAACCTTATGTGAATGACTTTATATATCAACATAGATTTAATAATTTGTTATCTTGGCTTAAGAAAATAGCTTTTACACTTACCTATTAACAATATCAAAAATTTTATACTTCGCTTTGAAAGAGTAACGGTACAGCTGAAATAAGAAAGAAATATATTTTAAATTAAAAAAATTAAATAATAGTTCGTATTAAAACGTTAATTAGATGTAATTTAAAATCTGGGCAAACAAAGAAAAAAAATTAAAGTCCCCTATTAATTAATTAACTCATTATACGTATATGTGTACATATTAGTAGTAATCCAGGGTGTAGTAATTTTATGAACTGGTTTTTATTTTTCGATTTGTTAGCATTTAATCTGATAATGTTTGTTCACAAACACAAGTTTATCCAATTAGCTTTACTCCTATAGAACTGACGACAGCTACGTTAATGAATGTAATTTTAAACTGTGAAACATTTTTATAAATTTATAAAAATGTGTAAACAAACATGCATTCCTTGATGGCTGATGATTTTATATAAAATATAACGAGACTCTTGTGAGAAGAAAAAAATATGATCAAATTCTGCATTCAGGAGGAATTGTAACAAAAGCCTAATTTTAAATTTGCGACAACAATAAAAATATTAAAAGTGTGTATTAAAGTACTTACCATTTTAAAACTAAAAACAGGTCATTTTATAAATTCGTATTTCATCGCAACATATCTATTAGATTATCTATCTATATATCTATCTATTTCATGTATATATATATATATATATATATATATATATATATATATATATATATATATATAAATAGATAGATATATAGAGAATACATCAAGAGCCAAAACATTATGACCACCTGTCAATAATAGTTATATTTGGCGCGCAACACAGCTTCAATGCATTGGCATATTAATATCAACACTTATATAGTTAAATAGCACTTCCACCTGATATGCCTTATATCATCCAGGCGAGTTCATTGCAAAATACATGTCATATGTTTTGCATATAGTGTATATATATATATATACATTTACATAATTGAATGTGTGTAAAACTTATATTCGCAATTTAAATTAAAAATGTTTTTTTGGTGAAATTCGTCGCTAAAAAATTAAGACTGACTATGTTCAATGCATTCTGGTATATGATATGGAATACGACTTAAAAGAAGTACACAATTACATTTTTTTTTTGTTGATGCTAGAAATATTAAATAAATTGTTAATTTTGAACAATACAATTGCAAACATAACTTACTTTCGCTACATCGTGCAATAGTAACACGTAATTATGATCAGCCGAAATACTATATTTCTGGACATCATAATCAGCCTGAAACATCCAAAATTGATAGAATTAGGGTCACATTAAAAATTTCAAATAACTTATTTATATATAACTAATCTGCATATACATCTATATATTTTATACTGAAAGAAACAATTTGTAAAATTTTAATTTATTCTGGAGTTTAAATGCTCTTCTAAAGATGGTGACTGCCTTTTGATCTGTCTTATTTTATTTTAGAAATCGTTTTGCATACATTACTAAGAAGTATGCATTTCATTTTTTATTTTCTGTTTGACTTATAAATATGTAGAATTAATACTTGTTGAAATTAATACTTATAAATATGTGGAATTTCTTTTAGGTTTTTATTAACCTTATTTTTATTAAATATGTTACGTAATTAAAATTAAATTCTCCAAATTCTTCAAATCATATTTTTTGCTTATATTTATTGTTGTCTTTCATTAGAAAATTATATTGTTTGAAAAATAGCCAATTTTTTTTTATTACGTCATATAAATTAAGTAAAAGCTGCGTATGGTTAAATTTTTAGGTGAAAAATATTTTCACAAAATATGCTACAGAAAACATTTCATCTTCAATGGTTACTTTTGATTCCTTTGAAGAAAGAAAATCCTCATAAAAGAATTTTAACCACCAAAATAATAATTATATTCAAAGCATATTATATTATACAGATGTTTATTACAATAAAATAATCTAAGAGTCAACGAATTATTAATGAACGTCACACTTACAAAGGTTGTATTTCCAAGAGAATCTTTGTAGACTTCGATTTCACTGAATAAATCACTAAATGTCCATCTTTGTCTCGATATCCAATTTCATCGTCTGAAATAAATAAGACTTTATTCGAAATCTAATTCCCATAAAGAGTTTCGCGAACATTTCTAAATAAATTACTTGAAAGATTTCCGCTAAAAGTGCAAATAGAAAAATGCATTTTAATGGAAATAACGACAAATATAACGCGATTTAACCAGAGTGGCATTTACGGTAGGAGAAAAGTGGATTTTGCTTTGTATCTGTACTTTAACATCTTAAGTTAGAATTAAGTTAGAAGCCCCTTCGTTCTCAAGCAGGATATCTGGATCTTCCCTCTCCATCTAAGATAATAAAATGACTTTCTACTCTATAAATGTAACTTGCACTTTTGTCTTGTTACGAGCTTAACTCACTTAGCTAGGAAGCTAAATATCCTAGCCAATCTTCTACAGCCAATAATTTCTGTCTGTGTTTTCATATTTTTACTTATTAAATGTGTAGATATTCTTCTTCTTCTTCTTTTTTTAAATTATGTATTAAGCAAGAATGCACATTTGTTTTAAATAAATTATGTATTTCCTAATGACTAATAACCAAATAATCTAACTTTACCAATAAAACCTTCTATATATAACAAATGGATGGATAGGAAACCACGTAAAAGATTTACGTTAAAGATTTCTTATGAAACGTAAATTAGAAAACGTTAAAAAGGCCTGATGGCCGAGTAGCTGGTGTTCGGTACTACAGGTTTCGGGTAAGAGTCCCGGTGGTTCCATGGATGTTTGTAGTAGTTCGGAATCCACTTTAAACCGTAGGTGACGTTCTAATATGCCTGTAGAGTGTTAGGTGTAGTGCTGAAAACCCTACCCCGTAAAAAGAAAAACGTCTCCTGTCTCGAAAGTTGCATTAGGCAGACGGCATTGAGGCTGTCATGTATTAGCCTACTATGGGGCTATTGCGCCAATGAAGAAGAATATTCTAGCCTATCCAACACATAATAATAAATGAGATACGTTAATAAAATTACTAAACTTAATCTCTGAAATTCTAGCAATAATAAAACACATTATTTTTTGTTTTCATGATAGATTCTAAAACCCCGTGTTTAACAATTAGTTATATTTAAACGACAAAAAAATTGTTATTAAGCAAATTTAGATAAATTATTTTATTCTTTGGATGTCTTAGTTAATATTTTTGAGTTATACTTCCCAGATTAATGTTATAATTTATTTTTTTTATTATGTAAAATATAATTTAAATTAGTTATTAAAGAATAAGGTATTGCTGTTCATTCGTTATAAAAATGCATTGCCTGCTATAAAAGTTCAATTAAACGCTGTATTATCGTTTGAGGTTCAGTATTTATTATAAAGAAATTTATAAACTTCTTGAGAAGACTAATTAAACCTTTCATTAGTATTTTCAGTCTGTAAAAAAATTAATTTAAGGATAGTTTAATGGGTAAAATCGCAGACAAAAACTTTTTTTCATTTCATTTTTTCAAAACTTTTTGCCAAAGTCTGCCAAATAACGTGTTACAATTATAAGTGCAGTGAATTGTAAACAATACAAGAAACATGAGTTACCCCATTTGGCGACTTTACACTCAATTGGAGCCAAAACAATCATCAAATCACAACGGCCCTTATTTTGCGATTTGGCTGCATACGAATTTAGAACTTGATTGATGGCATTATATTTCATATAAATAATTTGAGTGCCATCTGCTTATATTTACATTACTTATAAAGAAAGCAAATTATTTCAATAGCGTCAAATGCAAAAAGAGCTGCGATATTTTATTCCATAAATAATATTTCTTACTGCAATCTGGTAGCAATAAAAATAAGCAATACAATTTTTTATATATTTAAAAAAGTTTTTTTTTGTTCCAAAGCTGGCAAATTAGTAGCTTGGTCTTGGATGCCTTAAGGCAAGCGCTGCACAACGTTACTCACTTTGCATTACACAGGGGCGCGTGTAACTTGAAGATACGGACGCAGAGTAACAATGCCCCCGCAAAGCTCTACGATCCCTATTAGGACCGGGACCTACAGTTTAAAGTGGATTCCGAACCACTACAAACACCCATGGCACCCGCCGGGTTCGAACCCGATACCTGTGGTACCGAGCGCCAGAAAGCAAGCACTCGGATATTGAGGCCCCATATTTAAAAAGTACTAATTAGTATTTTTTGTAAATTTTGATTACTCACCACATGAAATACGAAAATAAAAAGATAAAATACCACCTTACCCACGAGTTAAAATAATTAAAGAAGTTAAATAAATATGATTATTTATTTACTTTGAATTAAAAGCATTAAATTAAGTGTTAATTAAGCTTAAAAATTATAGCATTGTAATGCCTTTCCTATTTATTTGACTTTGAATTCTAGTGCTATTGTTTCTAAAAGTATTACAATAATATAATGGCTTACCTACATGTTCACGTTGAATTTAAATGCTACAGAATTTAGAAATATTATAACAATGTAATGAATTATTATAAAATGTTATGCATTGTTATAAATTATATAATGAAATGTATTTTTAAATTATAAAAACTATATAATGACAATGCATTGTTATGTAATACATTATATTGTTAAAAATAATGTTAAATGTTTTTGTATTTTTTTATCAGAACAACATTTTAAAAGAATAGAAAAGGTATTGAAAAAATAAGTTTTTTTTTGCATATTTAAAAACAAATAAAAAATTTATTTTTTTACTTATATGTGATTAGTTAAATAACAATCTGCTTTTATTTGTTTAGATATAATGCAACTTCATAATGTTTAATTTTATTTTACGGTGAATTTTATTTTAACAAAAATAACAAAAGCAGAATATTTTTGGATAATATAAAAAAGCAATTTTACATTAGAATAATACAGCTTTTATTTAATTAGAAAAGAAATAATTCGAATTCTGTCGTAATGTTTTCACTATGCACCAGATAAAAATAAGAATTAAAAAATTTTTTTTAAATTACAAAGTTTTATATCATTTTTATATCATACATATTTACAAAAACAATCATTTATATATAGGACGATTTATAATTAATGGAATAATAAATAATTGGAAAAGATTATAAAAACCAAATGATAAATTATGTTTTCAAAATTATGAAAAAAAAAAAACCATATTTAGAAATAAGATTTACTTTAATTTTTTAAAAAATGCTTTTATTTTGTCTTATGAACTTTGAATAGCAAACAATATACAATACACATGAGTTGAATATTATTTGCTATTCAGAGTTTAAATTAATGAAGGGTGTATTTATTACATATACAAATATGAGTATATTTATTTACAAATGGAAACATGTATTTCAAAATTTCGTATTAATTTAACATAAACGAAATTGAAAGAAATGATTTAAATAACATTTTGTTTTATTTTAAAATTTAAAATTTTCTCTTAAACCAAATAATTTAAACAATTTGAAAATTTACAAATTGCTGAACTTAAATTTTACAAATATTTAAAATTAAGTGAAATGAAATACAGACAATATGGATGGAAATTCCGTATAATTTCATTTTTTATTTACATCAAAAGAGTTATCTTTTATGCCGTTTGTTTTTAAATATTTTGTCATCATTACTTGAAAAGTTGAGTAAAAAATCTAGATTTGTCATAAGCAAGCCTTAAATGCATGTATTAAATTTTATTCTTATATTCGATAGTTCAAACAATCTTTCTCGAGTTGTTAAAGAACAATTTTCAAGATGACATTAAAGAAAAATTTTCAGAAAAATTAACATTGTTATCTGAGTAAACAGTTAAAATTGAATTAAAAAGGCGAATATTATTTTAAATATTTTCGCAAAATTATATTTATTCATTATAAAGATAAATTTAATTTATCATTTTAAAAATTCATGACTTATATTTGAGTCCTTTTGAACGAGGATTCTAAATCAAAGGTTTTCGCTAAAACTTTTTATAAGAGGTATAATTTTCTGAGATTATGGATAATACATATGAAAATAAAATGCACACTTGAGATATATAAACAGAAGTTCTAACAACATCCTGCAAGCATAATAAAATATTTATTTCATATGTAGGGTATATGCTAATATAATTTTAATTTAAAAATTTGTAAAGATAGCTTAAAAGAAATTACAATAATAAGATTTCAAATTTCAGATAATTTAAGACTGCAGTTTGAAAAAATTAAGAATGTATGTGATAAGTAAGTTTTTATGTGCGGACGAACAATAAAAGTCGGCAATATGTTTTGTTAAGATTCAATATTGATGAAAACTTAAAAAACAATAATTAAAGACTGCGAGCAGGTAAGAATGATTTCTTATTATTATTTAAGATAAATAAGGGGGCTTAATGGCGACTGTCTAGCTCTGTGGGTGTTTAGTGGGCTGAGTGTCTAGTGTCTAGTGGTACAGGTTTCGGTTCAAATCCGGGCGGTGCTAAGGTTTCTTGTAGTGGTTCGGAATCCACTTTACACCGTAAATCCTGGTCTAATATGAACGCAGAGAGTTGTTTTGTGGTTTAAACAGTCTGCAGCCCTCGTGGTTCGCATATTACCCTCTTAACCATGAATCTTCGACCTGGTGTTGGTTTTCCTGCACCAGGGGGATTAGTAACAACAGCAAGATAAATAAAAGTTAGCACTAATAATTATCGTTGTTGTCGTATCCCTCATGGAAGGAGTGAAGAGGGGTGCAGCTTTTGTTCTGCGGGAGCACCCGCAGGTAGAAGTCTGACTTCTGCTCCGTGATGCTCTTACAATCATAGGAGACCAGGACATATGGCCCGAATGACCTATGACCCGAACCACTACAAACATCCATGACACCGCCGGGACTTGAACCCGAAACCTGTAGCACCGAGAGCCAGAGAGCTAGACACTCGGCCGTTCAGGCCCTGGACTAATAATTACATAATTCAATTACTGCTTTGGAGAATTCTTAATAGAACCACATAAGAAATAAGGCTTAAGTTTTTTTAGATGGCAGCCCTGCTGTAGAGTCTCAATAATGTGAGTTAATCGAGACAGTCATCAACTCAGAATACTGAAAATAAAGACTAAGCAAACTAACCTATCACTAAATAAATATATCTAAAAACATATTATAATGCAAGAGAAAATCCTTTTTAATAATACAAATAAGAAACACAACGAATTATAAATAAAATGTTATAAGTAGCATCCTATTTATGCCATTTAAGGGTGAAAAAAGTATGCATTGTTCTATAGTAGAATTTTTTTGCATTATTTATTCACAAGTGCTTTTTAATTACAGAATCTGAGTATTAAAAATTTAATTCCTGTTTTATGTAACGAAACAACGCCCAATGCTGTCAATCCTCCGCACACGCTATAATCTTTACATGCACATCGTTTGAATCTTTAATATCCTCAATTTATTTTATCTTAACTTGTAACAGAGGAAAATAATTCGTTTTATTTCCGCTCATTTTCTTACTCACAAATATATTTCATTATTTGTATGAGTTTTAGTGTATAATGATGAATTAGTTAACAAAGGGTACTTTTTAGACTTTTAATTAGCCATATTCCTTAGAATCAAAACTGAATGCCCATAAAGAAGAAGCGAAAAATTCAAAAAAAAAAAAATAGAGTGAGATACTGAAAGAGTAAAAAAAAATCCGCATTTCAATTTTTTTTTGGAATTAGCTGAAAATGCATTTATCGGGAAAAATTTGCCAGAATAACAGTTATTCAGGAATCTATGAAAACCAACCTTTGTCTTAAGCAGCTCATGAAAAAAATTTCTCATTCTTTACATCTAATCTGTGTCTGCCTTAAGGTCGTCTATGTTTTTTAGCATTTATTACGATTGTTTGTCATTAAATATAACATTTTTTCACTCCATCGTGCTTTAATATTCATTCAATGCATCCTTCTGTTATTTTCCACATTTTTTCAGACAAAAAGTTCATACTGAAATTACTTTAGAATTTTTGCTTTTAATGTAAAAGTACTCAAAAATAAATGAGCAGCAGGATTCTCTATTTTCCCTTTTATAGAATAAAATTGTATCTATTTACATATCCCTCATTTTATAACTTAGAATTACCGCTATTAAAATTTTAACTTCATCTGAATCACAAACATGTTCGATTAAAATTATTTTTCAATACATTATTAAATTTCTTGGTCTCCTAATATAGGAAACATAATAAGATACTTCAATATCATTTTATTGTACCTTTGCTCAGATTTTAGATATCCTTTTTGGCCATATTTTTTTTTTTATTTTTTTTATTTATTTTTTATTTATTTTTTTTTTTTTTTTAAGAAAGGATTTCAGAGTTTCATGAGCCAAAAAGATGAAAATAAAAATAATTTATCTGGCTTTTATGACAGAAATAGTTTACTATGCATATAACAGAAAAACTTTCATATAAAAGATTTGTTTTGTTTCTTATTATATTCCTAGTAATCACATTATATCTAATATTTTTATATCAGTTTCGTATTTCTTATAGTCATTATTGAAAATTATATTCCAGTATTCATCTGAATGGCATTTTTATTTAATTGACTACTGTAATAATAATTTTTTTAAATTTTTTTGTTAAAGTTAATTAAATTAATAAATTAAAATAATTAAATAAATTAATAATTCAAATTAATTAATTAAATAAATAAATTAAAGTAATTAAATAAATTAATAATTCAAATTAATTAATTAAATGAATGAATTAAATAAATTAAAATTTGAATTAATTAATTAAATTGATTAATTAAATTACATAATTAAAATTTCACCTCGAAATAATTTTTGAAAGTTCACCACCTAGTCTTTTAAGAAAAGCTAGCCGTAGCAAAAACACTAAATTTAAACTTTCAGACATGTTTAGATGCATCATTTATTATAATTTTTTATTATATAACGAATTTTATTATTATATAACGAATGTTTATCCTTTAATCTTAATATGACTTTATTATTAGGAGTTTTTAAGAGAATTTTTAACGAAAAAAATTTTCATAATAAAAAAAAAGTTAGTAAAAATATTTATATTTTGCACAATCATATTGCCAAAAATAGTGAAATGATAAAAATATTATTAAAACTGTCAGAAATTCTTTTTTTTGAAAAACGTGCTTCAACTGAAATTCACGGTGTTTAAATGGTTTTCTTTTCGTATTAATATTGTACACTTTCACAAAAATAAATCTCATTCGTGACTTTTGAAAAACATGAGAAATCCATAAAAAATATTATTTTATAAATCTGTACCATTAAGGATATTTATTTCAAGAAGGGATAAAAGAAAGATCATTTTATCAATATAATTTTTTACTTTGTAAGAGTTTTAATGTTTTTCCATTAAATATTTTATCAATGTATTTTTTAGGTTGAATTACAGAGTTATGAAGTAATATTACAGACTTTATATCAAAGTAAAATTTGTAAATAAAGCTAAACTTTTATTGTGTTAAAAATAAATTTTGTATTGAATATTAGTAGAATTTGAGCATTATGATGCTATTTTATATAGATAAAGGACTCAAAATTAATAAGATTAGTTTTTTTTTTTTTTTTCTAATACAAGGCTGCAAAAGAAAAGAGAATTTTGTCAAGTAAAATAATTGAAAAAGTAAATATTTCAATTAATTTTTTAATAAATATTTTAATATACTATATATAATATAATATGTAAAATAAGTAAATACTATAATATAAATAATAAAATAATAATTTTAGTTATTATTTGTTCTAATAATTAAAAAAATAAACAATTCATTTAATTTAATACCCATTTTAATATACAATATTTAATTTAATAATATAAAATAAGATATATATAAAAATTAATATTATAAAATAATAATATATAATTTAATATTCATATACATAAATAATATAAATATTAAAAAATAATATTTAATATTACACAATACATTTATTATAATGTTTTTTTTTTATTTTTAATACCTTAAAAATGAAATTTTTAATAATAATTTTTAACATTTGTTTGTACCAATAATTAAAGAATGTAAACTCATTGTTACTCATTTTAATAAACAATATTTAATTTCATCAATATATAATAATATATACTTTAATATGTAATATACATAAATAAATAAATAATAAAAAAATAATAATTTAATATATAATACACAATAGATTTATTAATTTCTTTTTTATTTTTAATATTTATGAAAATAATGTTTGAAACAATGTCATTTTCCAGACACATAAAAAAAACAATTTTCCACCAGATAAGAATAATTTATTATTTTAATTACATCGTTTAGTAGTACATGTTCAGGCTTTTTGCGAATAACTTATCTGGTTCCTGAACATTTAATTATTTTCAAGGTTTTACTTAATGACCTGCTAATACGAATGGTTAAATTCAGACCATACCAATTGATTCAAAGTCCATGACAAAGTGAAAAGAATTCCCTCACAAATATAAAGTGGAATTAAATATAGTCATTTGACAATTATTCCGTAAGAGAGAATAGGAAATTGCTGGGAAAGAAAAGGAAGAAAAAAATCAATAAATTATTCTATGTCCTCTATAATTGCTATTCGCGTTTCAAGTTTGAATTCCTGATATCTTCTGATAAAGATAGGGAGAAAAAGAGAGATTCATTCCAGATAAAATTACTTTTCGAGATAGCCTGGTCTGAATTGCGTTAATTGAGATTCGATAGCAATTTTGAACTTGATTAAATTTTTCATTGTGAATGAAAAATAGAAGAACCTTTTCTTATTTTTTATTCTCTTTTTTCAATTTATATTAACTAAACGCAAAAATAGAACAGGGTTTCACAGTTATTGCCGGAATGATCATTCCAAATGGAAACCGATTTTCTTAATTGTAGTTTTTAAAGAATGTATAATATATTATGTACTTCTTCTTAAATTAAAGTCAATGTAATAGATTATATTTGACACAGATGCGTTGGTGTTCCAATTTCAGTTGGTTCATCTTTAGTGAGAAAATGAAAATAAAAAATCTGTTAAAGCATTCAGAAAATAAAAATGATGACTTTATAAAAATAATTATCTTTTTTCCAATCTGTTATAGATTGTTTTTGTCTCATTTTTTTTTTAACTTTGCTGCTGAATAAATGTGAACTAATATTTCGCTTATTATTTTGATATGTTAAGAATTTTTATATTAAAGTATCAAAAATAATTGATTATATTAATTAAATAATATGTATAATAAAATTTAGTTTCTGTTATAAATTAATAAATATATTTAAATTAAATATTAATATTATTTCTTTTTTTATTATTATTATTAATAATTGAAAATTAAAAAAAAAAGTAAATAATTAAAAACATTTTACTACACATTTTAATATACAATATTGATTACATTAATTAAAAAAAATGTTATATAATAAAATTTAGCTTTCGTTATTTATTAATGAATATATATATATATATAAATTAAATATTAATAATTAAAATTAGAAATATTATTAATATATTTATATATTATGCATATAATTTATAAATAAATATTACAATATTATTTCTTTTATAATTAATAATTAAAATTAAAAATTAAAAGTAAATAATTAAAAAAATTTTACTACCCATTTTAATATACAATATATAATATTCAATATTTAATGTATAATATATAATAATTTATAGTTCTATATGTAATAGTAGTAAATAATCTAATATAAAAAGATATAAATAATATTTAATATATGATATACAATATATTTATTAATATCTTCTTTTTTAATATTTATAAAACTAATGTTTGTAATAATGTCGTTTTCTAGACACATAGAAATAACAATTTTCAACCAGATAAGAATAATTTATTATTTTAATACATCGTTAAATAGTACATGTTTAGGCTTTTTTTTTTCGTGAATAACTTATCTTGTTCCTGAACATTTAATTATTTTCAAGGTTTCACTTAAGGACTTGCTAATGCGAATGGTTAAATTCAGACCATACCAATTGATTCACTGTCCATGACAAAGTGAAAAGAATTCCCCTCACAAATATAAAGTGGAATTAAATATAGTCATTTGACAATTATTCCGTAAGAGAAATAGGAAATTGCTGGGAAAGAAAAGGAAGAAAAAAAATCAATAAATTATTCTATGTCCTCTATAATTGCTATTCGCGTTTCAAGTTTGAATTCTGATATCTTCTGATAAAGATAGGGAGAAAAGAGAGATTCATTCCAGATAAAATTACTTTTCGAGATAGCCTGGTCTGAACCGTTAATTGAGATTCGATAGCAATTTTGAACTTGATTAAATTTTTCATTGTGAATGCAAAAATAGAAGAGCTTTTTCTTATTTTTTTGACTCTTCTTTTTCAATTTATATTAACTAAACGCAAAAATAGAACGGGGTTTCACAGTTATTGCCGGAATGATCATTCTCAAATGGAAACCGATTTTCTTAATTGTAGTTTTAAAGAATGTATAATATATTATGTACTTCTTTTAAATTAAAGTCAACGGTAATAGATTATATTTGACACAGATGCGTTGGTGTTCCAATTGTTGTTGGTTCATCTTTAGTGAGAAATGGAAAAAAATTCTGTTAAAGTTCGCAAAATAAAAATGATGACTTTAGGAATAATTACTGTTTTCCAATCTCGTGATGGATTGTTTATGCCTATTAATATTTTTAAATGTTGTTGAAGGTATGTAAACTAATATTTATCTTGTTATTTTAATAGTTTAAGTATTTTGTTTTAAAATATCAAAACAATATTATAAAATTTAGTTTTCATTATATATTAATAAATAAATATATATATAAATTAAATTTAATAATTAAAATTATAAATATTACTAATATGAATATATTTTATTTAAATTATTATTAATATATAAATGTATTTTTTTTAATAATATTTTATAATAAATTATAAAGAATATTTATAATTAAAATAATTATTTATAATTAAAAATATTTAATTCAAATTAAATATTTTTAAAATTTTATATATTAATATTTATAATTAAAAATTAAAAATATTTAGTAATTAAATGTACAAAACATATTAATAATTAGATTTAGTTATTTTTTATATTTTCCGTTGTGTTCCAATCCATATTTAGCGCACAGCAATATAACATAATTAAGCTGGGGCAGTACGTTAATGTCACTATCTTCAAAATATAAGTATATCCATATATAGTATCTTCTAAACATGAGGATGTAAAGTCTTTCAGCTTATTTGAACCGCATTTTGGGGGCCGCATTTGAAAATAATAAATTGTCTAAAAAGCCAAATATAAAATATTTATAATTTAACGATATTATTAAGATGTAACGTTCGTAAAAAATTGTCTTATAATAACAATCACGCAACTACGCAGAAGTTTTACAGCATAATTATTTTTTATTTTTCTTTTAAAACAATTGTTTTATTAATTAAAAATATCGAAAGTTTTAAATACTGAAATAAAAAAACTTTAAAAGGAAATAAAGGAAATGAACGACGAATGCTCGTGGCGACGTCGAATGCTTAGTGGAAATAATGGAACATGAAATAAATGTGAAACTGTGCTTCAAAAAATAAAAAATAAAAAGTATTTTTTTTTATAAACGGGTTTTTTTTTAGTGTTAATAGTAAATAATCATTACAAAGATTTTGTTTTCACTTGTTTTCGAAGCACATTTTTGTAAAAATAAAAATGTAAAACACCCAACGTTCCTCCGCTAGCTCAAATTTCTTTTTTACTAAGAGAAGATTAAAATTTCAATTATTTCAACAAGAACGCTGAATGCTATATTAAGATGCAGTTCACAGAAGAAGAATAAAAAAATTGGAAAAAGAAGAAGAATATAAGTTCCATATTTTGTACTTTTTTTTTTTTTTTTTTTTTTTTACAAAAGAGACCACCATTTTAACGAAAAAAGTCATATAAAATATTAGCAGATTAGGTTACACAAAATATACGGGGACGATATTTTATTTTTTGTTAAGAATGACTAAAGCAGGAAAAATTATTGTAAAAGTTATTAGCAGGTAATAATAAAAATATATTGATAAGGTGCATCTAAACTTTTAAAAATTAAATAAAGTAAAAGAGTTTAATAATTGGTAGATGCGGGTGAAAAATTCGCCGAAATACATGCTTGACAAAATATCATTTTATGAGTTTATTCCTAAGCTGTAATAAGGTAAAAAGAAAAATTATGAATAGCAAGCATGATATATATACATGTTTTGCTAATGAGCTTTATTTAAAAATTTAATTCCAAAAATTTCGGACGAAAACTAGACATGAACAGTTTTCTTGCACTATTTATACCGGTATTTTTCTGACAAAAATTTAAAATATGTGAAAAAGTTTCCCTTTAACATATTAATAAGTACAGTTAAATAATTTATAAAGTTCATGGAAGTTGACTGATTCAAACGTCTTCTAATAAGCAGTCTCAATAAAATGAGTAGATTTAGTTACAAATTAAACATCTAAAATATATTTTTATTCAAAAAATATTTTAAATGTACACCTTTTCAGAGATATTTTATTAATTTCTTATTTATCAATTATGTTTTGTTAATTATTTAAAATACGTACTAATAATAAAAATATATTTTGGATTTTAGGATTCATTTAGCAAAAAAATTCATCCAATTTGATGGTGTTGAGTTTTTCTGCCAACTTTTTTTTTCTTATTTCAAGTTTTGAAGAAATTTATACTAGAAGTATAAATAAAAGAAATTAGAAATAAATTATTCTAGAAGTATAAATAGAAATTTATTCTAGAAGTATTTTATAAAATTAAAAATTACAAATCATTACTTTTGACATGTATTCAAAGGAAGATAGAAAGTCCTTGATTCTATTTTTTATTAATAAATATTTGATTCCAATACTAATATAAAATTTATGTCTCATATTAAACATTTCATTTCTTTAAATAAAAATTAAGCTCATTGAATTATAAGCAAATAAATATATATTAGCTCAGTTTTAAATGCATGATAAAATATAAAATTTAACAAAGATTTTTCAGATAATTTCCCTCGTATAAAATTAAAATTTAAATTCAAATATTTAATTAAAAAAATCTGAAAAATTTCTACAATCCTTTTTTTTTCTAAAATCCATTTATTCTAAGAATATATTTTACATAAATTATGTTATGAAAATTAATTATTTTATCGTTTTAGTCGCTTTTTAATTGATTCCAATACTAATATAATATTTAAGTCTTTTATTAAACATTTCCTTCTTTGAATAAAAACATTGAATCCATTGAACATTAGCTTCATTGAATCATAAGCAAATAAATATATATTAGATCAATTTCAAATGCATTAGGTAATTAAGAATTTTTAGGTAATTTCAGGTAGTGTATAAAAGTAAAAATTTAAATTCAAATATTTATTTTAAAAAATTAAAAAAAAAAATGCATTCATTTTTTTATAAATTATGAATTTATCTTAAGGATATCTTTTACATAAATTATATTATGATAATTAATAAATCCATTTATTCACCATTCAATTATAAGCAATTTTATTGTTTTAAATTTAAAAAGAGACAATAAACCAAAATCTATCAACTTCAGAATTTGTCTTTTACTTTTTAGCTTTGCTAACAAATTAAATTTGTAACAAAAATAGATAATTAACTTCAAATAGCAGTGTTTTATTTAAATTAATTTGAACGAAGATGATAACAAACTTCAGTAGTAGTAAGAACAAAACTAATGGCTTTATCTTCTCTATTTATCTTTGGGGTCTCCATTATTTGGTGACTAAATTACAGAAAAGAAATATAAGCCTTCGTGAGAAAATCATTTATAACACGGGTATCTGTATCAATCATCTGTGGGGTTCATATGCGTTTGATGGTTTCTCCTCTGCGCTATCACTCACTGCATTTGATGGATGTCCTTGATGTCAAAAAACTTAAATTTATGATAAGTATCTTTTCAATTTTAATGCATCTTTGTTTCAAAATTTTGATAAATAAAATAAATGCTTGCTTTGAAATAAAGATTTCTAAGATTAGTTGGATTAATATTTGAATCGATGTCAAACATTAAATAATAATTCATTTTAGCAGATATTTGTTGGAGTTATTCCTTTTTTTTTAAAAAGTATTTTATGAACTTGTTTACTTAAGCATATTATTATAACAATTTTTAAAATTTAGGTTAATTTAAAAAAAAATATGTTATATATTAATTAATTTTATACGTTTTCCTATGAAAAGATAAAAACCAACATAATATAAGTCGCTAGGAATAGTTTGTTGGAAATATTTAATGCATTAATGTTGTGATTAAATGTTGTTATATGTGAAGATACTTATTAATTAATAATTTTAACTAATGTAGTAAAAGGAAAGGCCCGGTGGCGGTGGGCCAAAGCTCTGGCTGTCGGTGCCACATATTTTGGGTTTGAGTCTCATCAGTACCATTGATGTTTGTAGTAATTCGTAATCCACTTTAATTCCGGGTCTAATATGACTGTTGTGCGTAGGGCTGGCAATCCAACCTAAAAAAACATATCTTGTCTCGAAATCTGCCAGTCGGCAGACGGTCTTATCCCATCATGAGGCTGTTGCGCTAATGAAGAAGATTTAGATAATATACGAAATAAAATTTTACTATTACTTATAAATAAATTTTACGTTATAAATGCTTATATTCATTAATTTTATCTTTTATATTATTTTACTCTTATGATAATATTTATGTTGTTTACAGTCGTTTTTCAATTTATTTATAAATAAATGATAAATCAAAATCAATCTCAAAATCTGCCAGTAGCCAGACAGCCTTAGGTCACCATGGGGTTGTTGCGGCAGTGAAGAAGATGCAAAATAAACGTGTATTCTACCCATGAATTCTTTTAAGGAAAAATAATATTTGAATCCAAGAACTGTTTTAAGTGATGCATCCATATTTGAGTAATGAATTGAAATACAAAAATTGTTTAAGAATCCAAAATGATGTATTACTTACTATTTTTGTATTATAATAAATTTCAAATTTATTTAAATATTTGCTTGTTGTAGATTTATGTCAATTTAATGATACTTACCAGAAATCCAGCTGCCATTGAACAAGCGGGGTTTGAATTTCTCCTGCACAATTTCAGACAGGTGTATTCTATCTCGATTACGTCCATCGCCAGTGTTTTCTAAAAAAAAAAAAAAAAAAGATTCTATAAGTAATCGGGAAAGAAAACAATAAATAGTATGCTATGACTTATTGAAAAATTTTTTTTGGTTCAAATGATTATTAAATAATTGCTTTCGTTATGCAAATATAAACTCTGTTATGAGACTTACAAAAAGCTAAATCGCAAAACAAATTGTAAAATAATACTTTCAAAATTTTACACGACTTTGATGTAAGAATTTTAAATTAAACAACCATTTTATGATTATTAATTTTTGTTTATAAGATCTAAGTTAAATGTTTTCAAAATTATTACTTATTTAAAATATATATCATAAATACATTAATTTTTAAATGATTAATTGATTTGATATAGCCACTACTTTTCACTGAATAAAAGTGTAGGGCCCTTAAAAATAAAATATTTTATCAGAATGTGTAATCAATACATATATTATGAATATTCACTTTATATACTATGAATAATCACTATATAAACTATGAATAATTAATACATATACTATAATATTTTCGAATACTTTAAAGATGTAATATATATCAATGCACATTGTTAAATTAATTTTAAATGCAGCACAAGTTATTTATTTATTTGAATAACATTAACATTAATAGTTTTTTTGTAAATGGTTACGATATTTAATTCACTTAATGCACGGGAATTACAAAAATTATTTCCTCTCAAACTGTTTAACTACAATTTTCATCACTTGTTTTGAGTTTTCAATTCAATTATCAAAAACATTCTTTTAGTGGTTAAATCAATTATGCCTGTAATGAAAATTCAATTAAAAACAAATATTTAAGCATATAGGATGTAAAAAACTCAAAATCGTGCAATATCTAGATTCTATTCAATTATTTTGATCCTAAGGGAATAACAGAAACGATATGAATTAATTTGTTAAGTGAACATTAAAAGCTATATATATATAACTCCCTACTGCATTTTTTATAATTTACAGCACATATTTATTTTAAAAAAGCAGCAACAATTTTTATTCATTTATTTTTTTAGTGAATGTGCAAATATATGTGACATTAAACAGTCTAATTTATTTAAATGAAGTAGACTGTTTAAAACGAGTTTAATAGAAATATTTAAACTTTGTAGAAACATTTTAAACTCACTTTACTAGGAATGAATAAAACAGAATAAAACCTATACATATATTATTCATTAACAAAAACTGTTCGTATAATTATTTGTTTTATGTTGAATGTTACTAGTAATTTTTTTTAACTTTAATGCAATTGCACAATAAAATAATGAATCAAATTAAAAAGCTAAAGCTTAATTTCGTAATGCTAAATGAAATCATTATGCCCTTTTTACACAAATAAGACGTTTTTGAAAAAAAAATATGTTAACTTATCAATAATCAAATAAAAATATGTTTCTAAATATTTTAAAGCAACAGATAAAAAAATGATGAAAAAGTAAAAAAAACTGAAAAAATGTCTGGATAAACTTATACATATATTATTCTTTAACCAAAACTGTTCAAATAATTACTAATTGTTTTATGTTGAATGCTACTAGTAACTTCTTTTCACTTTAACGCAATAGCACAATAAAATATTGAATCAAATTAAAAAGCTAAAGCTTAATTTCGTAATGCTAAATGAAATAAGTATGCCTTTTTACACAAATAAGACGTTTTTGAAAAAAAAAAAAATGTTAACTTATCAATAATCAAATAAAAATATGTTTCTAAATATTTTTTAAAGCAACAGATAAAAAAAAATTATGAAAAAGTAAAAAAAAACTGAAAAATATCTGGATAAAAATATACACTCAAGAGCCAAAACATTATGACCACCTGTCAATAACGAGTTGGCCATATATATATATATATTTGCTATATGTATATACACTCATGTCCATAAATTAAGGATAATGAAGTTCAGGCAAAGAAAGAGGCAGAAGCAAATCAAATTTGACTTATTTGTAAAGTTTATTTATTAAACAAAAGGTAAAGAGCAAAAAAGATGCTATATGTTTGACATAATTAATAAAAATTGCGATTTTTACTCCCGGAGCAAATTTCAAAAAAGAATCTATTTACAAAAAACAGTATAACATGGATGTATGATGGTTAATATGGAGAATGTCTCCCGGACGATGCAATACAGGCCTTACAACGCCTAGGCATGCTGAGTATCAAATTATCAATCTGATCTTGGGGAATATTACACAACTCATCAAGCAATGCCCTCCGAAGTTCCGGTTGACTGGTGGGAGGGGTTGACGGGCTGCAATTCGTCGGCCAAGCATATCCCACACATGCTCTATTGGATTCAAGTCCGGTGAGTATGCTAGCCAATCCATACGGGTGATATCCTCCAATTGAAGGCATTCGTCTACAATGTTTGCAAGGTGAAGACGGGCGTTGTCATCCATAAACAGAAATTCAGCACCCCTGGCGCCCGAAAACAAACGTACATGTTGTTACAGAATGACATCCCGATAGATGTGGCCTGTCATCTTTACACTCTGAACATGCAGGTCAGTTCTGGAACCAAGAATATTCCTCCCCAAACGAGCCATCCTGCACCTCCGTAACGGTGTCGTTCAATGCTGTTCTCTTGGTGGTAGTGGGTACCTGGCGCTCTCCATATGAAAGTCCGGCGAGAATCAAACTGCAAACTAAACCTGGACTCGTCGGAAAACATCACACCAGACCACTGTTGCGGTGTCCTCAATGCATGCTCTCTACTCCGGGTTAATCGCAGGCGAGAGTGAGTTACGGTAAGTGGAACACATCTGACAGACCTACGAGCAAATAGACCAATGTGCCCTAAGTGTCTGTACACGGTCTGCCTTGAAACTGTCGTACCGGTAGCTGAAGAAAGCTGACGAGACAGGTCTGATGCTGTGCTCCGTCTGTTTCTTTTGGCAGTAACTGCTAAATACCGGTCCTCATTCGACGTTGTAACTCGGGGGCGACCTATGCTGTAACATCTACTCCCATTACCATCATCTTGGAATCGTTGCCAAAGCCTGGAGATGACACTCTGGGCGATTCCAAGTTCCTCGGATACTTCCAGCTTTGTACGTCCACATTCTAGTCCGATAATTCTACTACGTAAAAAATCATCCAAATATTTCCTTTGTGCCATAACTATGCGGTTATTGCACTGAAAGGCTTTTAAAGCGCTTGTGAACCATTTTAATTCTTTGCCAAGATTCCTTATATACCCCTCTCTTACACTCTCGTCATTGTGACGTACTATCCGCGCCATCTGGTGGTTTCCTGTAATTTGCATATTCTTCTTCAAGATGTGTGTGATAATTCTACAGGTGAAATTTTTATTTTAGAGTTCAATTTCTGTGTGATTCTGAATTATTCATAATTTATGGACATGAGTGTATATCTCCAGCAGCAATTAAATAGCACTTCCATTTGATAACGTGCCTTCCACGTCATCAGACTAGTTCATTACAAAATGTAGGGATGGTCATAATGTTTTGGCTCTTGAGTGTACTGTTTATATACAAAAATGTTAAAAAATCTCATCTAGAGTGATGAACAACCTAAAATGAAAATAGTCATTATAGGGTCATTTTGGAACAGTACTTTTATCATTTTCTTATGTAATTGTTTTTCGATAACTTTTGCTGTTTTCTAGAATACTGAATAGATAGATCTCATTCATACTAAATGAAAAGAAAAAACTTTGTACAAATCTATTCCTGATTTTTGATAAAAAAAAAAGTAATAAGACAATTTATCCTACATGAAATTACACGTATGCCACTTTAAATTCCATGCTCCAAATAGGCCACTGACAGGAAAGGGAAAATGTGCCTTCTGGGAGTAATTTCTAAGGTAATTTCCTATTTAAACCTGTGGAAGGAGGGGTAAATCTATTTTCAAAAGAAAGGCTTACACACTCACAAATAGCACAGGTTTTTGAGTCTACTCGCTTCTCAAAGAGGAGATTGCAATATACATCACTGATAAATAAATACTGGGCTTAATTCTGATTTTTTTGTATTTAATTAAGAAACTTATTGTTATTTATAATATTAATGCTTAATATTATATTATTTTTTAATAATTTATGTATATATTTTGGATGAAGTAGAATAATTAAACTCATTTGATAGAAACAGCTTTATTGAATCTTCGTAGAAATATTTTAAATTCACTTTACTAGGAGTAAATAAAACAGAATAAATCTTATACATACATAATATAGTAACAAAAACTGTTCGTATAATTACAAATCGTTGAATGCTACTAATATAATACTAGTTCGTATAATTACTTTATGTTGAATGCTACTAGTAATTTTTATTATCTTTAATGCAATAATGAATCAAATCAAAAATTTAAAGCTTAATTACTTAATGCTGAAAAAATCAATTGAATTTTTACACAAATAAGACATTTTTGAAAAAAAAAAATATGTTAACATATTAATAATCAAATAAAAACATTTTACTAAATATTTTAAAGCAACAAATAAAAATGATAAAAATTAAAGGAAAATTGAGAAAAATATATATATAATTTTTATTTAAAATAAGCTAAAAAATTTCTTCTTGATACCGACTGAATGATGAACAACCTAAGATGAAAATAGTCTTTATAGGGTCATTTTGATGCAGTACTTTTATCATTCTTCTTAAGTAATTGTTTTTCGATAACTTTTGAATAGATAGATCTCATTCATACAAAAGAAAAAAATCTTTGTACAAATCTATTCCTGATTTTTGATAAAAAAAAAAGTAATAACACAATTTTACCTACATGAAATTACACGTATGCCACTTAAATCCCCCTACCCCAAATAGGCCACTTGACAGGAAAGGAAAATGTGCCTTCTGGGAGTAATTTCAAAGGTAATTTCCCTATTTTAACCTGTGGAAGGAGGGATAAATCTATTTTCAAAAGGAAATACTTACACACTCACAAATAGCACAGGTTTTCGTTTCTACTCGTTTCTCAAAGAGGTGATTGCAACATACGCTACTGGTAGGTAAGTACTGGGCTTGATTCTGAGTTTTTATGTAATTAATTTATTTGTGTTATTTATAAAATTTATGCACAGTATATTATTTTTTTTACATAATGTATGTATATATAGTGGGTAATGAAATTTTATTAATATAAAACAAAATAATTTTTTAAATTAATGAAATGAGTATTATTTACTTTGATTGAGGAAAACTATTTGGTTCAATATTATATAAATTTAGTTCGGGTTTATTTAAGAAAGTACGTTAGGATTTAGAAGTAACATAAAATTAACAAAATTTATAAAACAAAAAAGCAGTGACATACATCGCAACTGGTAGGAAAGCACTGGGTTTCATTCTTATTTTTTATTTAATTATTTAATTTTTTTTTTTATTTAATTATTAAACTTTATGCTTAATATTATATTATTTTTGATGTAATTTATGTAAATATTGAGGGTAATAAAGTTTTAATGTTTTAAAAAAATAAATATTTTAAGGAGTGAAATGGATATTATTTACTTTGATTGAGGAAAATAATTTTGTGAAATGTTCAATGTTTTATTAATGTAGCTCAGGTTTGTTTAAGAAAGAATGTTAGAATTTGAAAGAATTATAAAATTAATAGAGTTTAAAAATGAAAGCAAAAATGCAATTGAATAATAAACCAGACCATATTTAAAAGCACATGTTGCACAATTTCAAATAATGTGCCTTACAAAGACGAAAAGATCTTTATAAATAAATTTTCATATTCCAAAAATTTTAAAAATGAACACATTTTGCGAAAAATCGGTTTTTACTCCATTTAAAAAAGGAAAATCAAAACCAATTTTTAAAATATTATATTAGAGTGAAATTTACGTAATAACTCCATTAAAATTTATAGTTTAGCCGAATTTATTCGCCAAATATGCTTTGTCTATTTAGAATAAAATTTAATACAAAATTCAACTTTTAAAATAAAAGCAGGAATGAAATTTAATAATAAACCAGGCCACATTTAAAAACAATTTAACAATTTCTAATAATGTTCCTTATAAAGACGAAAAAAGTCCTTAGAAATAAATTTTTATATTCCAAATTTATTAAAAAAAACACGTTTTGTAGAAAAACATATTTTTTTAATTCATTTAAAATAAGGAAAACGAAAACAATTTACAAATCTGATTTTAAAATGAAACGTATGTAATGATTACATTAAAATTTACAGTTTAGAATAATGTATTCATCAAATATGCTTTGTCTATATATTAGAATAACATATCTAATACGAAATTCAATAATTATACTGAGGGCCTTATATAACACGTAGCTGATTAGTTACTTTCCAGACAGACTTTACGAGTCGACACACGTAGCGCCCAGGTATAAATGGCTTCATTAATGATAATCAAATTGCACAGACATGTAAATTAAGCACTTGGTAGTTTTGTATGCAGGTAAAGCATGTTTTCCTTGCAAACTTTACTCACTAATAATAACAAAAAAGTTTAAAAGATTCTGTCTCAGCCAAAGTATACTTCGCTAAAAGTGCGTTTAATTTGCGTTGCATATTGACGTCTGGAAATAATTCTATTTTGAAGGAATGTATGAGCTATAAACTATTCAGAAGAGTATCGTTACCAACAGATATAAATTATTTATAGTTGTACAAAATATGAAACTGGATTTTTGATATAAATAGTTAAAATTATCCAAAAGTAGTACATCGGATGTTTAAAAGTAATCATGTTAGTTACAGGTTATTATGAATCTCTCACAGATACACTGATAAATGGAATATATATATATATGTGTGTGTGTGTGTGTGTGTTTGTGTGTGTGTGTGTGTTGTTTGTAAGTGTGTGTGTGTGTGTGTGTGTGTGTGTGTGTGCATATGTCAATTGATCGAAATATTAAAACAAATTTCTAAATATCCTGACAATAAATATATGACTCCGAACGTGCACCCAATAATACATGTACATTGCAGTTTTGTACATCTATATATTGCAATTTTCTACTTACATGTTGGCGTTGAAATATGCTTGCTGAAGAAGTTGATCTATGTTTTGTAAATGCTCAATCTTTGATTTTATTAACATATTGTTAACTATACGGCGTGTACAATGTATGGTTTGGTGAATACTACAGCATATCCTCGTCAATGATGCTTGGTTGTGATATAGAGGCTCATTTTCATTGTCTCTTGTATTTAACTGGGAAACGTGTCTCAAGAATTAGCCCATCTTTCTGATGTAAAGCAAAATCGAAATTCATTGACTCAGTGACAATTTTCAGTTCTTCAGTAGACCAAAGATCATTTTCGTTCCCACATCAGATGTTTACACAAATGAATCAAAAGCAGTCTGAGAGACAAATTTAGCAGTCTGAGATTTACTGGAATTGGCATTCACTGTAACGTTTCATTTGCCTAAACAAATATAAACTCACTTTGGTCACCCCAATGGTCAAATGCCTAGCTGTAATTATTTTAAGATATGTGATAACTAATGTATATCGTGAACTTGTAAATTCCAAAACCTTCAATTCTTTCTTATCGTATTATGTTTTAATTTCTCTCCAATGTTAATGATATCTGAACATGAACATTTTTCAAAATCTTCACTTCTTTCATACTTCCGCGAGATGAATTGAAGTTTTTAGTCCTCATTCTACAATCTCAAGATCGACTTTAAACATTTGTTTAATCTTTCTGAAAATCTAATCTGCATTAGGCCCAAGTGATTTGACTGCCATATACAACTGTGTCCAAAAGGTAAGACCATTTTTCAATTTAAAATTCTCAAGGCTTATGGAATTTCATTTTTTTCTTTTTTAGGTTGTTGGTACTGACCTTGACATCTTTGGGAAATTTCAAATCGAAATATTCATTAGTGTTTCAGTTACGCTTGGCTTTGTGAGGCTCTAAAACTGATTCCGGTGATTTTTTAAAAGACTGAATAAATTGAGCAAAGAACTTGCATTAAATTTTGTTTGCGCAAACGTATATAATGTTGCAGAAGGCAGTCGGCAAGCATTCCTACATCGGAGTGGTATAAGCAGTTCAAAGAAGGCAGAGAACGCGTTGAAGACGAAGAGCCCTCTGGTCGACCATCAACCTTGACCGACGAAGCTCCCGTCCAAAAATTAAAGATTTGGTGCTTGCAAACCGTCGGCTTACAATTAGAGACCTTGCTGATGATGTTGGAATTTCAAAAGCATGGGTCAATTCCCATTTTGGGCCTCAAACGCGTCAAATTTCGATTGGTACCGAAAACACTGGATGCGCCAGCTCACACTGCATTGATTCTTCGAGATTTTCTCGCCAAATATGAAACCCATATCGTTCCAAACGACCTTATTCACACCGTGCGACTTCTGGCTATTCCCTAAACTCAAAAGACCATTCCGGGAACACCGCTTTGAATCGATTGAAGAGATTCAACGTGAATCGTCGCTCGTCTTTGAAGGCCATCCCTGCCGATGACTTTTAGCATGCATTGAGGATTGGATAAAAAAAAAGTTGGCGTAAGTGCATTGTGTCCGGAGGGGATTACTTTGAAGGCGATGAAATAAATTTGGAAGAATAAATAAAGAGTTTTAAAAAATAATAATTTGCCTTACTCTTTGGCACACGGTAGTAATTTAAGTAAATAAAAATACATCTAAAATTAATCAAATAAAAAATAAATCTAAAATTAATCAAATAAAAATAAATCTAAAATTAATCAAATAAAAATAAATTTAAAATTAATCAAATACAAATAAATCTAAAATTAATCAAGTACAAAAAATAAATCTAACATTAATTGAAATTATGTTTAATGTAACGTTAACGTATTTTTTAGATTTCAAAGTAAATAAAATTAAATTGAACAATAAAAAGAATTTCGAAATTTGATAATGTTGTTGTGATTTACATAAACATAGATTCTCATCTGATCATTTTTAGCAGATTTCTTGAAAGAGCTTGAATATCTTATATTTTTTAATTGTTTTATATTATTTTGCATCAATAAGTAGAAAATATTAGTTTTAAATCATTTTTTTAAATTTTCTTCAATGTTGACTTCACTGTCTTTTAACTTTGTATCCCATGTATCTTTTAGAAAATTTGTAACAGACAGTCTGAATTTTTTCACTATATTTGATTTGGATTTTAAATGAAATTTTTATAACACATAATAATCGGAAAGTTTTGGTTAGCTTTCATTAGGTAAAAAATACAAATCGATAGAGGCGTATGATTTGTACCAGTTAATAAAAATATTTTATTTTTAATTTCTTCTTGAAGTTAACATCTGTATAGAGCTTAAAATATTCCGTATTATAGTTAAAATACTTAGTATCATAGCCTGTTTTTACTAGACGAACAATGCAGAATGAAAATAATGAATTTAAGGAACATTAAAAATAAAATTGTTTGAAAATCATATCCTTTGTTAACACATTCATATTAGAAAGAACGTGATGAGCTTTTATGCCATCAAAAATCACGTCCATGCCATTAAAAATGCATACGTAGAATTGTAGTACATATAAAATTACTTCTTTTCGCAGAACTTGCAGATGATAAAAAAAATGCTTTCTTTGAAGTGTAAAAAAAAAAAAAAAAAAAATAAAAATCTTTTATTTTAAAAAAATATGTTTAAGGCAGGTTAAGACTTTTTGACCACCCTTTATTTAAGGGAACTATTTTGTTCATTCCAAGTAAAAAGCTTTTAAGGCAAACAGTTGTTAACCTCGATAAAAGTAAAAATCGTTGGTTTTTTTCCAATGAAAAAGGGATTTAATAACATAATCGATGAAACTCCACTTATACTTTTATAATGATACTGGTAATATAATAGAAATATTTATTTTTTCAAAAAAGAACTATATCGATCATTTTCAATTTAAAAATATAAGGACCATTTATTTTAAATATTATATTGTAAAAAAGAAGATTAGCAATTTTTGCTGATTAGATTTACAAAAATATATATTTAATGTTTAAAACTGACAAACGTATTTGTTAGAACCTACCATTACTTTAAGAGCCTATAGACTTTAGTTAGAAAAATGTGTTATTGCGTTCACATACTAATCCGTTCAATAAGATACTTTAATGGATAAAATAATTACGCTTTAGAATGTAGTTAAATGTAAACTTATTAGATAATGCATTGAATTAGAACAATTAGCCGGTAGAGAAACAATTAATATGCATGTACCAGTATGTCTTGGAGTGGGACTTTAGGGTGTTAAGTACCAAGAGTCTGGAAGCAGTTACGTGCCACGACTAATGAAGTAAATGCATTGCAGGTTTCCATTAAAAGCAAATTATCAATTATTATTCATGTAGTGTCACTTATTATTGATTTGAAACATCATAATTACTTGTTTTTTCCATTTATTGTGTATTCGGAGTCTCATGTTTAACTATGCATAACTAACGATACCATTTTATTTCCATAATAGAGATATCTAATTTTATGTAATGGTATGTGTATTTGCTTAACAACAAATATTTGTCCATAGCTTTTATTCTTTAATGAGCATGAAAATATATAATTAATGTAAACATTTTTTGGAGGAAAACACATTTTCTTAGATATCTTTTATTGTGATTTTGAAGTATAATGAAGATCTAGGACATGATGTCTAGAAATTTACTTTGGTTATTAAATATACTCTAACGCTTTGTCGCTCGATGTCACAGGTTTCGGGAATCGAGTCCTGGCTTGGCCATGGATATTTGTAGTGGTTCAAAATTCAATTTAAACCGTAGGTCCTGCACTAATATGGCTGTACAGCGTTGGGAGTAGAGCTGACAACCCTACTTCATAAAATGAAACCATCTCAATTTGCCACTAGCCAGAGGACTTTGGTCTTCTTGCCATCTTTGTTGCGCCAATAAAGTCGAAGAATTAAATTTACTTGTTTAAGAATTGCGATCTTCAACTATTTATTTTTCCTGCACGTTCAAAACTTATTGATAAGAAAAAAAAACCATTTCTATGGAAACATTAGTATATGACACATAAAAGTGTATAAATTATTAGGATTAGAATTCTTAAGAATCAAATAATTGATTTGAACATGCTAGAAAGATTTCCCTCAAAGCATTCAATTAAAACAGGGATAAGTGAATACTCATGAAAGGCTTCTATACTGTGTTCAATAAAAAAATCGTTCAAATATTGTTATAAAATCGATCGATCATTTAAATATCTTTCAATATATACTTCCATCTTTCATTCAAATCTTTCTTTATTTTTGATAAAACGAAATCGGATGCTCCGAAAATGTTTGCTTATTTATTCAGTATTTTCTGTAGTTTCATTTTTTTTCTATTGTTTTCACATATGTAAACACCAGTCATTTTCGCCAAATTCTGAGTGAGCGAGCTTGCAGGCTTTGGACCGACAACCAGCTTACATAAGTGTGAAATGTGTGACGCAAACTCGTAAACAATCATCGCCCCAAATACTAGATGTTAAGATGCAATTGTCTCACTTTAGTGCCTTTTTTTTATAAAAAAAAAAAAAATGTTACCATAGCTTTGTCTCATTCTGAAAACAAGACATTTTGGTGTCACGGAGAACGACGGGATAAACTTGCAAAAAATTGTGCAATCGATTCAAAATGAGGTATATTGTCCTATTATACATACCACGAGCATATTGTCAAAGGAAGGCATTGTTTACCATAGTAATTTAATGTATAATAAAGTCACATTTGAGTGTCGTACGTTGTAAGCTCATTCTAGATTGTCTGTTAATGCAAGACACTTATATACGATGTTAAAATTACCATAGATTCACCTCTATTTCTTAATGCAGTTATAAATTGTAAAGTATTCTCAATTTTAGTATTTTCTTTTTATTTTTCTTCTTTATTCAAATTTTTCTTCTTTAATTATTAATTTATTTTAAAGTACTGAAGTTTTTTTCTGAATTATTAATTTATTTTAAAGTACAAACGCATAAATCAAGTTATTTAAACATAAACGTATCATTCACACTTTTTCTTTCATTTTATTAAATAAGTCCTATTTTATTAATATCAACTTTTTATTATAAAGAAATTTATTAGTTTTTACTGAAATACTTTTGTGCGTTTAATTTCGATTAAGTTTCTAAAGAACAATTAATAGCAATCGAGTCGTTTTGACAAATTTATTAAAAGGAAACAATGTTTCAATTTTAACAAAATAACTGAAAGGAGAGATTGCTGTTATAAAACCGTGTATCAAATGAATGTTATTTTTCTTTGCTTTTATGATGGCAGCCGTATCGTGTTTTCAATCGATGAAAACCAACGTTAGTCGGGATATGTATCGATTTTCCTTATCGTTCAAAATAAAACTGCTGGTGTATTGACCTAATGATATTTGATATTGCCTAAATTACTTTTTTTTTTCGCACGCATTATTAATGAAAAAAAGTTGTTTTTTTAAACCGATTAGATAAAATGTTTTAACTATCATACGTAGTTTTTGAAATTTTCAAAAAAAAAAAAAAAAAAAAAAATTGACAGATTGATGAAAATTGATAGACTGATAAAAGATTATTGAATTTAAAACTGAAAACAAATAACTTTAAATTTACAGAAAAAGAAACATTTTATTTAACATTAAATTTAAATCAGTATCTCGTGCAAGAAATTCAGTTTTATATTAAAAATCAACTATGTTATAAAATTTATATGTAACGTAATATATTTTTAATTTTTCTTTTAATTATATTTATTTTCTATCGTCATTATTTTTCTTCAAATAATGAATAATTTCTAATTGTTTATAATTTATTTTTGCAGTTGAATTTCAAATATTTATAATATTAATTATTTAATTTATTTTTAACGATAGCTATTACAAAACGTTAATTCTGTTTTATTAACGGCTGAGAACTTTCTGTTAAATATTATGTAAAATGTTTTCCAAAAATAATTTCGTTAAAATCATGATGCCTTGCCCCTCTATGCTTTGTATTACAAACATACATACGGACTACAGTTCGGCCTCACATAGGCAGTGCCCTTTTATATTTACATTCAAAAAAATTATAGTTTAAAAATATATAAAACACGCTTTTAGAGTTAATCAAACTAAAAAGTAACAAATAATTGTTAACATAAGAATAAAATTACTGACGAGAAAATGAATGTCACTGTTCTAAAAGCGTGGGGTGCTTTGCATGACATTTTAAAACTAAATCTGCAATTCGGAATGAAACAAGTGAAAAGTTATAACGATTGATATCGCGCACAACACGCTTTTAGAACAGTGAAATCCATTTTCTCGTCAGTAATTTTATTCTTATGTTAACAATTATTTTTTACTTTGATTAACTCTAAAAGCATGTTTTTTAGTTTTTTAAACTATAATTTACTTTTTTACTTTTTAGTTTGATTAGCTCTAAAAGTGTGTTTTTAAACTATAATTTATCTTTCGCTTTTTAGTTCCATTTTTTACTTTTTAGTTTTGATTAACTGTAAAAGCGTGTTTTTAAGCTATAATATTTAAATGAGGTCCCGGGACGGAGGACTAGAACTATAGTTCTTACAATAATTTAATTGTGAGTAAAACAAACGCTAAATGCAAATATGTCGAGACAGCCAGGATTTTGAACAGGGAATCTCCGGATCCGTAGTAGGGCGCGTTATCCGTTGTGCCACTGTCCCACGTAGGTTTGAATGTCTTGGATACTTTCATTCTACATTGGTTAAATTGCTCTTCATAAGTTAAAATAAAATCACTAATTCTAGCGATCCTAATCATAATGAGATAATAAACTTATCAAAATATTTTATTGTCGTCGGTCCTTGATAAGTCTACAATGTTTAAATTAAATCTGATCGCTTAAAGTAGGGAAAAATCGAGCCGAAAGAGTCAGTTACAAACAAACAAACAAACATACAGGTAAAATTAATAAAAGCGTGTTAATAAGCAGACTCTTTGGTAAATGGGGAAGAGTGTACTCATCTCACATAGACATCCAGCCATAGGTAGTTAAGAGTATTTTCCTCATGACACTCAAATATGAGGTAGTTATCACAGACATTTAAAAAAAAAATAAGAGATTATATATTAAAAAAGAACACAAACATCGAAGGAGAACTGACAAAAAATAAAATTAGAAACCTTTTGATTTTGCATGATAAAATCTACCTCTTTTTATTAGCTGCAATCAAATTGTTTATACATTTTGTATAACAAAATTTATAACAATAATATCACAGCATTCGCAATTCAAAAAACACTCAAGTTGTAGCAAATAAATTTTAAAATCATTTAATAAACACAAAAATCAAAAAGTTTAAAAACATTGGCAAATAAAAAAAAACAAAATTTGTACACAACATATAATGACAGGGTGTAATAATATATTGTTAAAGAAATCCGTACAACCCGAAAGAATTTAATAAACCAAAAGAAAATCAATTATCCTGAAGATATTTTAATTAAGGAATACATATCAGCAAAATAATATTCAAAATAATATAAATCATATTAGTTGTGCTTACTTCATGACTTGATCCAAGTCAAAGACACACCTGAAGTAGATAGAATGACTTTTCATTTAGAGCCGACAAGATAAAATAAGGATTATTTGGATAGATGTTATAACAGATTTTTTGAAAATTTGAATGGTTGAAAACAAAAGGGAAACCCATACAGAAAAGCATGTTTGTGTATTAGAGGATAAATTTTTCGAAAGCCAGATTAGTCATTAGCAAAAGATTCGAAGCAAAGATTAGCCATTAAAGAGGAATATTTAATTCCCTGTAGAACAACTTGAATATCGATGTAAAGATTCTCATTATTATAGATTTATTAAAAATAATTAGATACCAAAGTTTCATCCAGTAATCAAAGTTTACTGTCGTAATATTTTTATAGTCGTGAGTTTTAAGTACCTTGGAGGATTTTAAAAGGAATGATGGTAAAAGTGATCTTTAAAATTCAGAGATATCTAAAGAAGAGTATGAAGAGTATCTATTGTATGAAGAGTCATTTAGAAATTTATAGCAGGTTTATTGTTATTAATAATCCATGTGTATGAATCTATCATTAGGTGTTAGAAATTATAATAAGAAGATCAGAAAATATCTCACTTGCTTTATCCGTGTATGCAAAATACCAAAAAAATTATATAACGATAAGGGATAGGAAGGATGTGAAATATTTTATATATTATTTCATAAAGAAATGGGAATGAATGTCACTGATTTAAAACAGTTTCTTAAAATAGATTAATTTTATTGACCACATTATTAGTTGTTTTAAAAATTTTTGGGTAGAAGAATTATTGAATTCTTTGCTTATAATATTGAGGTAATGCATCTTACAGACATAGGCATTGTTATTAGAGACTTTATCGATTAGAGCATTAACAAATTTTCCTGAAGATTTTTTATTGACATTATTACTGAAGTGTAATAATATAAAATGGGGGATGTGGAAGTATTAAATTTGTTTAAAAGACAACTTTTATTAAAAATTTTCCATTTTCACTCGATAAAATAATTAATGAGAAGAAAGCAGATGTTTATATATTATAGATTGTTGTTTAGAAGAAGGAATTCCCGTTTCCCATGACTTCTTGTGTAGGAAAATGCACTGCAATATCTTTTAGCTATTAGTAATCCTTTCTTGACTAATGTATTTGTATATGAGTGCTGTATCTATATCTATCTATCTTGTATCTATCTATCTATCTATCTATCTATATATAAGTCAAATATTAACAAATGTAACAAAAGTTATTTATAGTACATTTTATATTGAAGACTATATTGTATACTACAGGACTGTTACAGCCAATATGTTGATTCAAAATAAATTTTTTATAGCTTTTTCTGTATAGGATTTTGTTATTTCAATCAAATGATTTAAACATTTTATATTAATAAATTCAGAATTGCTGTTTGAGTGATTTTTCAAATAATAAGCAGATAGTGATTGATATCTTCTATTGAATGTTATTTTTTACACAAAAAATAATCACTACTGATATTAAATGTTGTTTATTACATTCGTAATAATCATTTTTTCAAATAATATTTTAATACTTTGAAAATCTAAAAAAAAAAATATTACTCAGACATTTATTCCATTCGAACACATCAAATCCATTTCCCCTAATTAGTCTTAATTATTTCCCGCTATTAATCTACGCGTACATTACGAGCCTGATTAAAGAGATTAGAATTCAATGACATCATCTCTGGAAAAGAATGCTGGCTTAATATGTTTCGCTTCTATTGCGAAATAATGAGAACACGCTCTCGAATGTGAATTTAATTCGCCGCTCAAAAATGTTTTAAAGAGTGCGGCGTAAAAGTTAATGCTGATTTATTGTCAGTAATTAAAGGAACCCTGCTCCACGCTGATCCTATAAACGAGAAGGAACATACCTCTCCGCGAGAGATTAAAAACCCCTTGGTTGTATTTTATCGGCTTTTGGGCTTAACAACACGAGAGGTTTAAAAGTTAAGTCTCGAGACACCATTGCTTTGATTTATTGCTGTTCTCTGTAAGTTGAGGGTACTTCTGATATGATCCATTTTACTGGCTTTAAGGATGTACTACAGCAATGAAGTATTCAGGATTCATTTGGATATGTGTATTTGCACACAAGCCTTTTTTCATATTGAAATGTACCTGGAATGAACATCTAGCACTTAAAATTTGGTTAAAACTTTACTGAAATTTGTAAACTGTGTGTCAGTATTGAAATTCAGTATGGAATGATATATATATCATTGCGAATCATCTTGAGAATAATAACCGATGTATGTTACACGTAAAAGCCAAGAGCACACAGGAATATTTTAACATGACGAAAGAGAAATTTGTTAAGAAAATAAATGCCCATTTTTATACTTTAAATGGAATTAATCAAGATACTAAATTCAACTCATAACTATTTCCACTGCAACAGAAATAATAGTCAATCGTTTAATTTTTCAGATCCACATCCCTTCAAGTATAAAATCTGCACTCAGGCTAGAAAATGAAATACAAATTAAAGTAACAGGAATCTTATCCACCTCTGAACTGTGAATCTGGATCTCAAGATATGGGTTCTTCTCCTAATTCTCTAATTTTTTAATAGATTAAAAGTTCCAAAAATCACAATAGGTTTACAGTAATGTCGGAGTTTCTGTATTAATCACTATATGCTTGTTTTCATAGAATTAATATCTTGTTAGATCTTTTATAATTATCTACAACATCGATACATCTATACTAAAACTGTCATATGAATCGAATACTTGTTTTCATATTTTAAGCAATAGAGAGGTTGCACTGGCCTCGTAGTAATGTGTAATATTTCTAAACTAAGGAATATTAACCAAAGCGTTAGTTTGAAAAAAGACGAGTTAGTCAAACCCTCAAGTTTCCTTGTTGTTGGAATGAAAATAAACTCTTTAAGCTACATTAGGTTCACAGTCAGTGCGTGTGGGTCCAGGTTAGAATAGCCCCACAGTAGCTCATGCAAGTCGTAAAAGGCGACTATCATGGGTACCCAATGCCCGGGGTATAACCGGATTGGGTTAAGTCTGATTTCTTCCTTTGGGTGTCCTATGTCTTTGGGCCGCAAGATCAAGGACAAAAAGAAGCTGAATTTGTATACCTTATCATGACTCGTCGGTGTTTTTCGCAGATTCATGGACTTTGTTTAGATGCTGCTATCGACCAAGTGGAATAAGAAACAACAAAAGGCTCACTGTCGGTAGGTAGGTGAGTGGGTGGTGTTTTAAGGCACTGTGGCCAGATTTGAGCAAGCAACGCTAAACTATTGGTGAAATCATTATAATGGTTAAGATATTTGTCCAAAAGATAAGTTCCGAAACTCTCTAATGATTAAGTAAAAAAGTATAATCTAAATCAATAAAAAAGTTGGAAAGATGGACAGTAAGAAATGATTTCCAAACAAAAATATTTAAAACAAAAACAAAATAAAATTAAAATATGAGAATAAAAAAAAAAAGATATAAGAAAATGAAAAAAAATATGAAAAAAGAAAAAAAAAAATATAAGAAAATTAAAAATATTAAGAAAAAAATTAAAAATATGAGAATAATTAAAAATATGAAAATTAATTAAAATTATGAGAATAGAAAAATTACTCAAGTAATTATCACAAAAGGGTCTCAGGCACGTTATATCCGTCAACATTAAAAATATGTGCTTCTTTAGAAATTTTGTTTGATGGGATGAAAGCGACTTCAAATTTCACATGTGAAGCACTTTAATATTGTTGTTCTAAATTCAAGTAAAACTAAAGAGGAATAAAAATTCGCCAAATTTATAGTCCTTTTTTACTGTCTAGAAAATACTAGACAGTCAGTGGGTTCAAATTAAAAATGAAAATATTTAATTGAAAACAAACGTTTTAAATAATCGATAAATATCCATTAAATTTTTTAACATGAGAAAATAAGCCAAAAAATAAAATCATACCATGGAAATGTTCCTTTCTGTATCTAAGTCTAGTAAACAACATCTCTATAGACTTAGTAAACAACCATTTGTATAATATAATAAATACCCATCTATTTTCGATGTATTTTTTCTGAATATGAGTGAAAGATATTTTTCATTTGGCTTATTGGAAAGACATAAATTTGATTCATCAAAACAAACTTGCAAAGAACTTACATTAATGGGAATTTTATTCTACTGGTATCGCTTTATATGAGAAGTAATAATCTCTAAAGTAGTTTCTCGTACAAGATATTTCACGCACTTAGACGAAAAGTTAAAAGGAAAGAAGATCTTCTTTGTACCGAAAATTTGAGTCGGATGGTTCTGAGGAATTTCATTAGGTGAAGAAAGCTGTAAACATACTCAACAAATTAATTTTGCGAAAATTGAATGCGTACCGAAAGCGAAATCGTAAGCAATTACGAAGGAGCGCCTCGAAATTTTAATGCTTCAAGAGATTTCAAATCAAGACAGTTCTTTCATAGATGGTCCTAGGCTTCCCTTTGACTCCGCGTCTCATTCTATGAATAGATTATAGGCGGGCGCCTCCACCTTTAATAATGGGAAAGGCTTAGGTGACAATGCACAATAAGAGTGATGGAAATCGGAAAAGGTTATAGAATTTCGACATAAAATTGTATTAAAATGTATCTTTTTCTTTAGCGTCATAAATATAAAAATTGGTAAAAGCATTTCAGATTTTGTCTTTCATAAAATTTAGTAGTTCAAAGTAACTTTTGAAAAATTATAATTAATACTTGCATTGTTATTTCATTCGACTTAAACATCAACAATAAATAACTTGGTCTACACTGAAATACAATATTGCAGTTTTGTAAGATATTTAAAGAATAAATGAGCCCGACTCTTGGCTCAGCGTGGCTACGCGCGCTGTTATTGAGCATTAGAGTGGAGGTTCACTCCATTTGTAGGCTTTGTTGTAGGCACTGTTTTAAAAAGTGAGGAGACTCGATGGCGTTTGTGATGTTCAGCATCTTGTCTCGTTCGTCAGAATACCTGGTAGGGAATTTCGGGTTTTCTCCCATACGATACACAAATTCGAGGTAATTCTCCCTAAAAGTCCTCCTGGAAGGCACTGCCCTCCTTCTTCAGCGACTCGGAGCCAAGTGAGACTTCTACCTACGGGGATATATCACAACAGAATCTGCCTTCCCCTTAACTCCTTTCATTGAAAACAAATGATTTCATGGACTTGGTCTGGATGTTGCTGTCTACCAGGTGGGATAAGGGAGAATAAATGAATTGTGATAATTAACTTTACATGCACAAAAATCATGTTTCGAAATTTAGAAATTTCATTTTAATTTATCTTTTCATGTCTCACTGATAGTATGCTTTAACTATCATGTTTGTGAATAACTACATGTTTAGTATAAATAATGATTTTATTTTAAAATAATTAACATAAAATGGCACAATAATATTTTTTGAGGATTTTTCAACTAATACATAACTTATTTGTTTTGTCTAGAATTATAGTGATTATGCAAGCTTAAATAGCAAAATAGATCTAATATTTCTGGAGGGCTCTGATATGATTTAAATCGCATGTTATAACTTATATACTTAGTAAAATTAAAGAAACTGAATAATAGAAAATTTAGTTGTTTTTTTTACCCTAATAATGACTTTCTATTAAATACCGGTAATATACTATAACAGAAAAAAACCCGCATTTTTCCTCAATGAATATTCAAGCTGTATATAAACTTTACTTCCTTCAGTTAATTATATGAATTTCAAGTGAAATTGTAATAAATTATTTAATTTGGGATACAATAAAGTTGTTTATGCCATCTGCTCCGATGTGGGGCTCTTCGTGTACCTACTGAGGAGTCGAGATATTGGGAAGCAATATTGCCCATCAGGCAATGACTCTGGTCTTCTTTTTGTTCATAATTCTTGATAGTTCTATTGCTCCTAGTGCTATTGTTCTATGTAAGTAGCCTTTGCTTAGAAATTGGAAATAAAATAAATAAAGTTTTTTATTATAAGAAATAGTATAGAATTGTGCAAATCTTCCCAGACACCACTCAGAGTATTTCCAAATTGTGATAAGAATATAAGGTTCATTGTAATCGACCACTTATTGATAACGTTATATATTTTCTGAGAATCGGCTGCATATCTGTTGTTTTAGTAGCGAACAACATCAGACCAGAACTCCCATTATTCAGAAACTAGAGCAACACGGAGTAATTGAAAATTTATATGTATGTAATATTACCGTGAAAAATCTGAGTTTAAAAAGATCTATATTATCACTAAGAGCATAGTGAATTGCTTAATAACATTTTGGACTTTCAAACTAAGTGTACTTTGTTCGAAACTAATTAAGCGATGCCGAACTTAAAGCCGGTGTTAGGAATGATAAAGCAGATGCTAGAAAATCTTTTCGATGGGCTCAAATACTACAATATTCAAATACTACAATATTCAAATACTACTAGTTCAAAACTGCAGTAGTACATTGTGGACGCAGTGTAGTAATTCCATTGTGTTACATCCCTATTCCGTTCTAATGGCGAGTAACTTCAAATCAAAGTTCCCGATATTCAGAAACAATACTTTATCAAAAAAATCATCTAAAATACAAGGTGGAAAGAAAATACACCTCAGTTTTTAAAATTCTTTAAAAATGAACAAATATTTCAACAATAGAGCAGTTTTCACGAAAGGCATTGTCAAAGTGATAAAATTTTGATCAGTACAATAACCAGCTGCTCAAAACATTTTTTATAGTAGGCGAAAAACATGAATTCATTTTCCGGAAATACTCACATGAATATTATCATAAAATAAATGGCTAATCAGATCTTTTATTTGTTTGCAACATCAATTTGACTCGCAGAGATTATTATAATAGATGAAATATTGTTAAATTAACCATTTACAAAGACAGAGTAATAAAATACAAATAAACCTTTTTAACAGTTAATTTTTTAACAGAAATGTTTTAACAGTACAAATTCTTGTAGCTGATATAGTATATTATACTGAAAGATAACATTGATTCATCATCCAGAAATATTCAAATGAAGATGATTAAGAAAAGAAACGACTACTCTGATCCTTCGTTCGATTGAATCACCAACTTAATTCATAGAACACGTTACTGCTAAAACATTATGATAAAAGATGAAACGGTGTTAACTTAATCATTTTCATAGACAGAGAAACTGAATAAAAGTAAAAATTCACTGAAAATGACTAACAATAAGGTTGTGTTTGAGTTTCTTGTTACAACAGCAAGAGTGTCATAGGTTCTATGTCACATCAGTATAAAGTTGCGTAGCAGCATATGAGGTTCTACTAAAGTGGAAAGACTTGAAAAGGGCGTTCATGATTCCAAATAAATATACCACTAAACAAACCATTTTAACAAATTTTTTCTATGTATCAAAGATATCGATCTAGAATACCTTATTCGGACCAGCTTTCTAAAAGCTTGTCCTGCCTTGCATAAAATTACTGTAGACATCCCATTTCATCTCGCAAAGATGCCTTTACATAGTGACGTATAAATGCTAGATAAAGCTCTGCATTCATTGAACAAGTCATCCACCTATAATTTAGATGAACTTAACTGTTCATTCTGTACACTAGTCCATTCTGTTAACTGTTAGAATGAACTGTTAATGTCAGCGTGATGATTAAAATAATAATTATATTATTCGTAGGATTTTTTTCAGATTTGTTATGGTACTAAAATGAAGGTTCATTGTAAAATACCCATATTATCTTGGTAACACTTACTCTGCTACATATCTAACAATGACCATTTTATCAAAGGCCGTTATTCAAAAGCAACAACAACTTAAATAAACTGAATATTCTGATCGGATTTAATTACATGAAATATGTAGGCTTAGAAAGTTAAACAATACTGCAAAAGATTAATTTAAGATAGATACAATTTCAATCTTATATTACGAGGTCTTATATTTAATTTTCAAAATATATGTTACCAAACATTATTGCAATGTTAAGAATAAATATTTAAAGTACCGGGGTCCTTTAATTACTAATCTCTTCGTCGTCTTGATATACAGTCGCAGAAAAGCATAAGATACCTTGCTGAGTTGAACCACATGGATTAAATAAAGTTAATAGGATTACTTAAGTAATGGTAATTATAATTTACCACTGCAGAGCTTATTTTTCGCAAATGACTAAGATTAAATTAATTGACATTGGGTATTCTTTTCTTCTTTTTAGAGTGTCATAAGATTTTAATAATTATTGTAAAATAGAGTAGTAAAATATGTATAGAAATTAGAACAATAAATTTTGAAATTCTTTTTGAAAGCAAAAAAAAAATAAAAATTTTTTTTTTTTTATTAATTCATAATTAAACTAGACCCTTTTCTGTCAATTTCCGCTAAACTGGGATACATAATTTGATTAGATGCTCTTACTAATTTTTAATAAATTTTGTATTATTTTTATGCACATTTAATTAGTTTTAAAAACCATTCCTTGATAACTATAAATTACAATTCATTTGTAAAGAAAATGACCCAAGTAAAAAAATTCCAATTTTAGAAGGAACTGGAATTAAAAATTCAACTTTAAATGAATTATAAGTAAAAGTATAATGTCACAAAATACAACTTAATAGTTAGTTCATCAACTATTTCAGAAATATCATCTTTAAATGTTAAACTTTGTAAACATGTATTATTATAAATTTTATATTTACATTTTTTATTTGATAAGTTTTCTTCTTTTCTAATCTATTTATTTTTATAACAGATTAAAAGGATAGAAAAAAATTAAAGCCAATTTTTTCTATTTATGAAAAAAAAATTGAAATTTTTTTAGTTCGATAACGTTTTTTGCGCTTTAGCGATATGAATATGTGGGATAATTAATTTAATTTAAAGAAAATGTAATTTATAGATATAAATTATATAATTAAGGCAAACTTATTTTTTTGGCCTTTTATTGGCTTATTAATAGTTATTTGTCAAAATGTTTTTTTTGTTTTTTTTTTTTTTTTTTTTTTTCGAAATGTTTTTTTTTTTTTTTTTTTTTTTTTTTTATAGTGTCTCCATTTTTGTTGAAATATAATTATTATTTACTACGAAATTAATTTTATCAAAATAAATATATTGTTTTCCTTAAAACAGGCAGAAAAGAAAAAAATAATAGTTATCAATAATAATAATAGTATTAAATAATAATCTGTAGAAGGTTGTAGCATTAAGATAGCAGGTCGTTTAAAAACAGTAAAAATTTTCCGAAAATGTTTTTCGACATGGTACTTCTATTATTATTATTAATTTTTATTGTTTTAAACAATACAAAATGTTTATTTAGTGCAACAACTTCCTTTTCCCCTATGTTCTTCAATTATACAGTGATTACTTGCAGGTAACAATTCCAGGTAAATTGCTAACATATTTAAAACTTCATAAGTAACAGATATTCAAAAAGTTTAATATCACGAATAATATTATTGTTTTAAATGATTGTTGAAACAAATGCATTAATATTAAAATACTAATAATGAGAGATAAAAAATAGACTATCATAATATTATTATGCTTTAAATTACTTTCAGTGCAAATGTAGAATTTCAAAGAAAATATTCGTTTCTGAAAGTTAGAATGTTTGTGGCGTCAGTGCAAACAACACAGTTTATTCAAGCCAACAACACGCATTTTTATATTTTTATAATTAAAAGCAAATTGCTTACGTATGAATTTCCTCTAAAATGTAATTACTCTATTAGAAATCAAATTTAGGTGAATAAAAATTATATCACAGTTTTTAATTAGAAATTTTTCATATGGATACATATGAAATTGTAATCTTTTCAAATATAATATTGCTTTTTTTTTCCTAACGTTTCTTCTTAGGTTTCATTAAAATAAATAATTACCAGGACGAAGTTACGCATTGAGAAACTTAAGTTCACACTCATATCGAGACATATCTTCTACAAATATATGAGCGTTTCTTTTTAATTTTCTTCTTATTTAGATATATTATAATATATTAACAATATACTAATATATAAAGCATGATTTACTTTACTTTAAATAAAATACGAAACTAATATTTATAATTGTATCCGTGATTCCTCCGATGCAATACAAGAACGCCTTCTGTGGTGTTCAGGAGAAATAGTCAGTAGACCTCGAGATTCTCACCCTAGAGGAAGATTCTCACCCTAGACCTAGATTCTCACCACAGCGCAAGTGGCGCTACCGGCTAGAAATGTTAAGCAGATCTTTCTCTAAAATTACAATCTCTTATCCTAAGAGGAAATATATTTAACGCACACCATGCGTAAATAAGTTGGGCTTACAGACTCTCACCCACAGACGAAGAATATTTCTCGCATCTAACGTATCTGAGTATCGGGTTTAAGGCTTAGAAGTGAATTCCTTCCGCGAGTCTTTATCTTGGAGTGTGTTAAACATTGTCTGTAGTTAATTGTGTGAATAGTGTTTATGCGCGTGTAAATAAAGATGTGTGTTCTCCAACCTGTGCTTTAAGTTTCTCAATTCAAACACATCCAGTTACAATCTAACAATACATTGTGTATTAAATTTTGTAATGATTTAACTCATCGAGAAATGTACAAGTTAGAAAAATACAGAGGTAATCAGACATCTAATCTGAAGAAACAAAAGTAATCGAAAGCAGCACCAATCGAAAGCAGCACGGACAATTTCGATAACACAAATATTTTTTCTTTAAGAATTTCAAGATAAATTCAACATGAAAACCCTTAGTTTCAACATAAAAACCCGAGTTTCTAATTCATCTTCAGGCAAATTATAAATCCAATAATACTTATGTCAATGAAATATACTTCACTTGTTCCTTTTTATAAGCACAGAATTCCTCAAGAGACTTGAGAGCGAATTAGTCACTGCAAACAAACGCAATCAAAGGTCCCTTACGTTCAGTCTCCAATTATGAACACTGTTTGTCCAGTGAAGGTGAACAAAAACCTGGGGAGAAGGATCAGTGCTAATTCAATTTCTTCCAGGGCATGGCACGAAAATAAACTACTCTTTACATTGATCCGTTCTTTGCCATGCCAATCGATCTTGCCCACATTAATAATTGCTCTCATTTCCTTCATTTTTTATCTCTCCACTACTGTCTGTATCCGCCACCTCATTTTTTTGCTTCATCTTTTTTTCCTTCTTCCCTTCTTTTATTTCCTATCCGGTAATTTGAGTTGCGTCAATAGCAGTTTACAGTTTTTTTTCATTTTCTTTTTTTTTTTTTTTTTTTTCTCATTTTAGTATCTCCTGTCTTGTTGGAAGAGGCATCATCGGGATAGAAACTGTGAAAAATGACAGGGTTGTGGTGGGAACGATCCATTCTTTTCTTTTATTATTATTATATCTTTTTTTTTTCTTTCTTTTTGCCTCGAAGATCCTGTTACGTTTATGTGCGCTACACACTCCACTGTCAATGGGAAAGGAAGTTTGTTTAGTCCTTTCTAATAGGATGTCGTTTTCAGCAAGATGGAAGATTTGCGTCGGGACTGATGCCTTTTGTTGTGTTATCCGCAATGCTCACGTCCATTGGGAAATTGGAGTGTCTCGTGACCAGTGCATTATCGCGAAGAAATAACTCCCACTCCCAAGTACTTAGGTGTTTTTTATGTTCTGTCGTTATGTGCTATAGTAAAAGTCACCAAACGAAATAAATTCACTATATAGATTTCGATTTCAAGATGTGCAGGGTAAGAGGGTACATAATTAAAGTCCCACTTTCAAATGCCGTAAAAATAACCAATTAGTTAAATTTTAAATTGAAGATACTTGAACAAAGGGGAAACGGTATGACTTGAATGGCTTGGAAGTCACTTTTTAGTCAAAAAACTGTAACAATGAACACTATATTTGCTTTAATGTGCAACTCATGCCAAATACGATCTAATTTCGATTCGAAAAATCACTGGCAGCCGAATTCGTTTCTTTATGTTTCTTACATCGCACTTAATTAATACACTTTGGAACTTATTTGGTGCCGTACAGTTTCTCCATTCTTCAAGTATCTTCAGTTCAAATTTAAACTCATTGTGACTAGTGATCCTTTTTTTTTACAGCATTTTGAAGTGAGACTTTAATTATAATCACCCTGTATATAAGTTAAAAAATTCAGAGGTAATCATTGTAACAGACATCTAATCTGAGCAAACAAAAGTAGTTTCATTTATCAGATATAAAAAGCAGCATATGCAGTTCCGATCAAACGAAACTAACGAAGGTTTTCTTTAAGAATTTCAAGATATATTTATCATGAAAAGTCTCAGTTTCAACATAAAAACCCGAGATTCTTATTCATCTTGAGGTAAATTATGAATCCAATAATACTTATGTCAATGAAATATACTTCACTTGTTCCTTTTTGTTATGTACAGAATTCCTCAGTAGACCTGAGAGCGAATTAGTCACTGCAAAGAAACGCAATCAAAGGTCCCTTACTTTCAGTCTCCAATTATGAACACTGTTTGTCCAGTAAAGGTGAACAAATATCCTGGGGAGAAGAATCAGTGCTAATTCAATTTCTTTCAGGGCATGGCACGAAAATAAGCTACTCTTTACATTGATCCGTTCTTTGCCATGCCAATCGATCTTGCCCACATAATAATTGCTCTCATTTCCTCCATTTTTTTTTCTCTCTCCACTACTGTCTGTATCCGCCACCTCATTTTTTTGCTTCTTCTTTTCCTTCTTCTCTCCTTTTATTTCCTATCCGGTAATTTGAGTTGCGTCAATAGCAGTCTCCATTTTTTTTCCTTCTTCTTTTTTCCTGTTTTCTTTTTTTTTTTTTTTCTCATTCTAGTATCTCCTGTCTTGTTGGAAGAGTCATCATCGGGATAGAAACTGTGAAAAATGACAGGGTTGTGGTGTGAAGGATCCATTCTTTTCTTTTTATTATTACTATATGGTTTTTTTTTCTTCTTTCTTTTTTGCCTCAAAGATCCTGTTACGTTTATGACTGAACCCTATACACTCCACTGTCAATGGGAAAGGAAGTTTGTTTAGCCCTTTCTTATAGGATGTCGTTTTCAGCAAGATGGAGGATTTGCGTTGGGACTGATGCCTTTTTGTTGTGTTATCCTGCAATGTTCACGTCCATTGAAATTGAGTGTCTCGTGACCAGTGCATTATCGTGCAGCAATAACACACACTCCCAAGTACTTAGGTTTTTTTTTTATGTTCGGTCATTTTATAGTAGAGGCAGCGAAGGGAAATAAATTCACTATATAAATTTCGATTCCATGATGTGTATTGAAGAAAACATAATTTATAAATAAAAATTCGTTTTGTACCACAGTGTTTTGAATAATCTTGATTGTCTGATTGTGATGTTCTTTAAAATTATTGAGAAGTGAAATTTATAATTTTGGAAAACAGGAGAGAAAACATATTATTAATTAAAAATTTCGATACTATTGTATTCAACTGTAAAGCATCTTATATCGCTTCATTTTGCAGTAGAAAAACCGATATCACATTTTTTTCTAATTCGGCTGGTAAATACTTAAACTGTTGGTTTTTATGTCGTACAAGTTCTGCATTGACGTTACTCACATAGCACTACCCGGGGGCGCGTATAGCTTGGAGATAAGATACGAATGTAACAATACCCCCGCAACGATCTACGTTCATGTCACACCTGGACCCGTGATTTAAAATGGATTCCGAACCGCTACAAAAATTTAATGCAGCACCGAGACTCGAACCCGAAACCTGTGGTACCGACTTCCAGAGCGTTAGCAACTCGGCCATCAGGCCCCACACAAGGATATAAATTAGAAAAATACTGAAGTAATCCTTCTAATCGACATCTAATCTGAAGAAACAAAAGTAATTTCATTCATCCGATCTAAAGCTGCAGATTCAATTGCGATCAAACAAATTAACAAGGACATTCTTTAAGCAATTCAAGATAAATCCCTGAAAAACATCATTTTCAACACAAAAACATTTGTTTCTTATTCATACTCAGGCAAATTAAGAAAACAATAATACTTAGTTAACGCCAATTGGGACTAGTGGTCATTTTTTACAGCATTTTGAAAGGGAGACTATAATTATAATCACCCTGTATATAAGTTAGAAAAATTCAGAGGTAATCATTGCAGCAAACACTTAATCCTATCTAAAACAGCAGATGCAGTTTCGATCAAACAAACTAACGAAGGTTTTCTTCAAGAATTTCAAGATAAATTCATCATAAAAAGCCTCAGTTTCAACATAAAAACCCAAGTTTCTTTTTTCTTCTTCAGGCAAACTATGAGTTCAATAATACTTATGTCAATGAAATATACTTCTCTTGTTCCTTTTTGCAAGTACAGAATTCCTCAGGAGACTTGAGAACGAATTAGTCACAGCAAACAAACGCAATCAAAGGTCCCTTACTTTCAGTCTCCAATTATGAACACTGTTTATCCAGTGAAGGTGAACAAAAAACCTGGGGAGAAGGATCAGTGCTAATTCAATTTCTTCCAGGGCATGGCACGAAAATAAGCCATTCTTTACATTGATCCGTTCTTTGCCATGCCAATCGATCTTGCCCACATTAATAATTGCTCTCATTTCCTCCATTTTTTTTCTTTCTCTCCAATATTGTCTGTATCCGCCACCTCATTTTTTCCTTCTTCTTTTTTCCTTCTACCCTCCTTTTATTTCCTATCCGGTAATTTGCGTCAATAGCAGTCTCCAGTTTTTTTTTCCACCTTTTTTTACCTGCTTTCTTTTTTTTTCTTCTCGTTCTAGTATCTCCTGTCTTGTTGGAAGAGGCTTCATCGGGATAGAAACTGTGAAAAATGACAGGGTTGTGGTGTGAACGATCCATTCTTTTCTTTTATTATTATTATATCTTTTTTTTTTTCTTCTTTCTTTTGGCCTCGAAGATCCTGTTACGTTTATGTGCGCTACACACTCCACTGTCAATGGGAAAGGAAGTTTGTTTAGCCCTTTCTAATAGGATGTCGTTTTCAGCAAGATGGAAGATTTGCGTTGGGACTGATGCCTTTTTGTTGTGTTATCCGCAATGCTCACGTCCATTGGGAAATTGGAGTGTCTCGTGACCAGTGCATTATCGTGAAGAAATAACTCCCACTTCCAAGTACTTAGGTGTTTTTTATGTTCTGTCGTTATGTACTATAGTAAAAGCCTCCAAGCGAAATAAATTCACTATATAGATTTCGATTTCAGGATGTACAGGGTAAGAGGGTACATAATTAAAGTCCCACTTTTAAATGCCGTAAATAAATAACCAATTAGTTAAATTTTGAATTGAAGATACTTGAAGAAATGGGAAACGGTATGACATCAAAACAACTACACCTAATTTTTCAGATCCAATTACATATGACCATTGCGGATGGGTTTTCCACTAACCGTGTCTCAACTGTTGAATGGCTTGGAAGTCATTTTTTAGTCAAAAACTGTAACAATGAACACTACATTTGCTTTAATGTGCAACTCATGCCAAATACGTTCTAATTTCGATTCGAAAAATCACTGGCAGCCGAATTCGCTTACTTTATGTTTCTTACATCGCACTTAATTAATACACTTTGGAACTTCTTTGGTGCCGTACAGTTTCCCCCATTCTTCAAGTATCTTCAGTTCAAATTTAAACTCATTGTGACTAGTGATCCTTTTTTTTTTTTACAGCATTTTGGAAGTGAGACTTTAATTATAATCACCCTGTATATAAGTTAAAAAAATTCAGAGGTAATCATTGTAACAGACATCTAATCTGAGCAAACAAAAGTAATTTCATTTATCCGATATAAAGCAGCATATGCAGTTCCGATCAAACGAAACTAATGAAGGTTTTCTTTAAGAATTTCAAGATAAATTTATCATGAAAAATCTCAGTTTCAACATAAAAACCCGAGATTCTTATTCATCTTGAGGCAAATTATGAATCCAATAATACTTATGTCAATGAAATGTACTTCACTTGTTCCTTTTTGTTAAGTACAGAATTCCTCAGTAGACCTGAGAGCGAATTAGTCACTGCGAACAAACGCAATCGAAGGTCCCTTACTTTCAGTCTCCAATTATGAACACTGTTTGTCCAGTGAAGGTGAACAAAAACGTGGGGAGAAGGATCAGTGCTAATTCAATTTCTTCCAGGGCATGGCACGAAAATAAACCATTCTTTACATTGATCCGTTCTTTGCCATGCCAATCGATCTTGCCCATATTAATAATTGCTCTCATTTCCTACATTTTTTTCTCTCTCTCTCCACTACTGTCTATATCCGCTACCTCATTTTTTGCTTCATCTTTTTTCCTTCTTCTCTCCTTTTATTTCCTATCCGGTAATTTGAGTTGCGTCAATAGCAGTTTCCAATTTTTTTTCCTTTTCTTTTTTATGCTTTCTTTTTTTTTCCCCATTCTAGTATCCCCTGTCTTGTTGGAAGAGGCATCATCAGGATAGAGACTGTGAAAAATGACAGGGTTGTGGTGTGAACGATCCATTCTTTTCTTTTATTATTATTATATGTTTTTTTCTTCTTCTTTTTGCCTCGAAGATCCTGTTACGCTTTTGTGCGGAACCCTATACACTCCACTGTCAATGTTAAAGGAAGTTTGTTTAGCCCTTTCTAATGGGATGTCGTTTTCAGCAAGATGGAAGATTTGCGTCGGGACTGATGCCTTTTGTTGTGTTATCCTGCAGTGCTCACGTCCATTGGGAAATTGGAGTGTATCGTGACCAGTGCATTGTCGTGAAGAAATAACTCCCACTCCCAAGTACTTAGGCTTTTATTATATTTGGTCGTTATGTAGTATAGTAAAAGACTCGAAGGGAAATAAATTCACTATATAGATATTGAATCATGATGTACAGGGTAAAGGGGTACATAATTAAAGTCATACTTTCAAATGCGTAAAAAAAAAAAAGAATCACTCTTCAGAATTAGTTAAAATTTAAATTGAAGGTACTTGAAGAAGGGGGAAACTGAATGACATAAAAAAAAAAAGAGTTCCAAAGATTTTTCACATCCAGTTTGATATGAATTGAAGTAGTGAATGTGTTTTCCACTGACAGTGTCACAACTGTTGAATGACTTGGAAGTAATTTCCGTGAAAAAACTGAAACAATCAAACACATTAAACACTACAGTTGCTTTAATGTGTAACTCTTACCAAATAAGTTCAAATTTCGATTCGAAATATTACTGGCAGCCGAATTCAATTTCTTTATGCCGCTTACATCGCCATCTATTAATACACTTTCGAACTTATTTTGGTGCCGTACCATTACCCCATTCTTCAAGTATCTTCAGTTCAAATTTGAACTCATTGTGACTAGTGGTCTTTTTTACAGCACTTTGAAATTGAGACTTTAATTATAATCACTCTGTATATAAGTTAAAAAAATTCAGAGGTAATCTTTGTAACAGACATCCAACCTGAGTAAACAAAAATAATATTTCATTTATCCGATATAAAGCAGCATATGCAGTTTCGAACAAACAAATTAACGAAGGTTTTCTTCATGAATTTCAAGATAAATTAATTATGAAAAACCTAAAATTCAACAAAAAACTTGAGTTTCATATTCATCTTCAGGTAAATTATGAACCTAGTAATACTTATGTCAATGAAATATAATTCACTTGTTCCTCTTTGTAAGTACAGAATTCCTCAAGAGACTTGAGAGCCAATTAGTCACTGCAAACAAACGCAATCAAAGGTCCCTTACTTTCAGTCTCCAATTATGAACACTGTTTGTCCAGTGAAGGTGAACAAAAACCTGGGGAGAAGGATCAGTGCTAATTCAATTTCTTCCAGGGCATGGCACGAAAATAAACCATTATTTACATTGATCCGTTCTTTGCCTGCCAATCGATCTTGCCCACATTAATAATTGCTCTCATTTCCTCCATTTTTTTTTTCTCTCTCTCCACTACTGTTTGTATCCGCTACCTCATTTTTGCTTCTTCTTTTTCCTTCTTCCCTCCTCTTATTTCCTATCCGGTAATTTGAGTGCGTCAATAACAGTCTCCAGTTTTTTCCGTCTTTCTTTTCCTTGCTTTTTCTTTTTTTTTGCCCTCATTCTAGTATCTACTGTCTTGTTGGAAGAGGCATCATCGGGATAGAAACTGTGAAAAATGACAAGGTTGTGGTGTGAACGATCCATTCTTTTCTTTTTTATTATTATGTTTTTTTTCTTCTTTCTTTCTGCCCTGAAGATCCCGTTAGGTTTATGTCCGGAACCGTATACACTCCACTGTCAATGGGAAAGGAAGTTTGTTTAGCCCTTTCTAATAGGATGTCGTTTTCAGTAAGATGGAAGATTTGCGTTGGGACTGATGTCTTTTGTTGTGTTATCCTGCAATGCTCACGTCCATTGGGAAATTGGAGTGTCTCGTGACCAGTGCATTATCTTGAAGAAATAACTCCCACTCCCAAGTACTTAGGTTTTTTTTTATGTTCTGTCGTTATATAGTAAAGGCCTCCGAGGGAAATAAATTCACTATAGAAGATTTCGATTCCCTGATGTATATTGAAGAAAACATAATTTAAAAAAAAAAAGTTTTTCAAATAGTGTTTTGAAGAATTTTAATTGTAAGACAAATTTAAGAATTAAGACAAATTAAGATTCTTTAATGTGATTGAAAGACAAATTTATAATTTTTAAAACACAAGAGAGAGAAAATATTATTAATTAAAAATATCGTTGACATTGTAATCAACTGCAAAGCATCTGGAATCGGGACATTTTGCATTAAAAAAAACGATACCATTTTTTTCTAATGCGGCTGGCAAATACTTAGACATTTACTCTGAGCAGCACCGACATTGGTTACTTATCACTAATCGAGGAGTGCGTGTAGCTCGAAGATAAGTTACGGACAAAGAGTAACAACACCTCTGCAACGCTCTGGGAAGATGTTAAACAGGGGCTTATGGTCTAAAGTAATTCCGAACCACTGAAAACATCCATGGCATCTCCGGGACTCAAACCCGAAACATGTGGTACAGAGCGCCAGAATGCTATCCACTCCGTCATAAGGCTTCTCACAAATGAATAAGTTACAGAGATACAGTGGTAATCATTGTAACAGACATCTGATCTGAAGAAACAAAAGTAATTTAATTTATCCAATCTAAGGCAGCAAGGGCAATATTGATCACACTAAAAGATTTTCTTTAAGAATTTCAAAAAAATTCATCATGAAAAAGCCTCAGTTTCAACATAAAAACCCGAGTTTCTTATTCATCTTCAGGCAAATTATGAGCCCAATAATACTTATGTCAATGAAATATACTTCACTCGTTCCTTTTTATAAGTACAGAATTCCTCCAGAGACTTGAGAGCGAATTAGTCACTGCAAACAAATGCAATCAAAGGTCCCTTACGTTCAGTCACCAATTATGAACACTGTTTGTCCAGCAAAGGTGAACAAAAAACCTGGGGAGAAGGATCAGTGCTAATTCAATTTCTTCCGGGTCATGGCACGAAAATAAACCATTCTTTACATTGATCCGTTCTTTGCCATGCCAATCGATCTTGCCCACATTAATAATTGCTCTCATTTCCTCCATTTTTTTTTTTCTCCACTACTGTCTGTATCCGCCACCTCCTTTTTTGCTTCTTCTTTTTTCCTTCTTCCCTCCTTTTATTTCCTATCCGGTAATTTGAGTTGCGTCAATAGCAGTCTCAGTTTTTCCCCTTCTTTTTCCTGCTTTCTTTTTTTTTCTCATTCTAGTATCTCCTGTCTTGTTGTAAGAGGCATCATCGGGATAGAAACTGTGAAAAATGACAGGGTTGTGGTGTGAACGATCCATTCTTTTCTTTTTTATTATTATTATTTTTTTTCTTCTTTCTTTTTGCCTCCAAGATCCTGTTACGTTTATGTGCGGAACCCTATACACTCCACTGTCAATGGGAAAGGAAGTTTGTTTAGCCCTTTCTAATAGGATGTCATTTTCAGCAAGATGGAAGATTTGCGTCGGGACTGGTGCCTTTTGTTGTGTTATCCTGCAGTGCTCACGTCCATTGGGAAATTGGAGTGTCTCGTGACCAGTGCATTATCGTGAAGAAATAACTCCCACTCCCAAGTACTTAGGTTTTTTTTTTTTTTTTTTTTTTATCTTCGGTCGTTATATAGTAAAGGCCTCCGAGAGAAATAAATTCACTATATAGATTTCGATTCCATGATGTATATTGAAGAAAACAGAATTTATAAATAAAAATGCGTTTTGTACAACAGTGTTTTGAAGAATCTTGTTTGTCTGATTGTGATGTTCTTTAAAATGATTGAAAAGAAAATTTATAATTTTTAAAAAACAGGAGAGAAAAATATTATCAATAAAATCAAGAATATTGTATTTAACTTTCAACCCTCTTGGATAATTTTGCATTGAAATGCTGTTTAGTTTGTCGCTCTAGAGTCATTTTGTGCACACTTTAGGGTAATTAGATTCATTAATCTACAGATTCATGCGGATTCCGAACCACTAGAATCATCCTTCCTTTTCCAAGAATCGAACCTTGAGCCTTCGTACTTAAAGCCAGAAGGCTAACCAATTGGCCATCAGGCCTCATCACGCTCACAGTTAATTAGAATTCACTAACTGGAACTGCACTGTATCACATTTTACCACCACAGTTTGTATCAAAAACCTCCAAGGAACATCCAAAATAAAGATCTTATCACCCCGTATCGTTTAATAAGACGGAATGAGTTTCCAACTTATTGGTTTAATATGTGCATTCTTATTATCGTTTCATAAGCTTCGATTCGACATCACCTGTTAAAATATGAAATATATTCCTTTTGGAAGCCGACGATTTATTCACCAGCCATATCATTATAATAGTAATGATCTTTAAGACAATCATTTTGATAACTATTGCATATTTAAAATTCCAACTGGGGCTTTTCATTTCAAATTCTCAACATGATGTTAGACTTTTGAATTACAGCAGCTCTTTGAAAATAAAATAATAAGACAAAGAATATGTTTAAAATGTTTAAAATAAGAAGACAAAGGGTTGAAATTATTTATTACGCATATAAATTAATTTTTTGTCTTATAATCTAAGAGAAACCCACATTCATTCATGCAGATTGATTTTATTTGTAGACAACATTCTTTGAACACAATACCTTACTCTTGCAAATTGCAGCTTTAATGAGAATCCTTTACAAAAGAATCAAATTTCATGTGGATTAGGTCCTTTTTAACCAGTTATTGTTATTTTTTATGATTTTTCTGAATTTATTAAAGCTAGCTTATATTATTTAATGTTTTTCATTAATGTGTATATGCATTTATCATTAATGTATGTTAAAATTATTCTAATTTAAGATCTATTTTATTTAGTAGTATATTTTTCCACTCTGAATTAATTATATTTTATGCAATTCATAATTAAATAAATATTATTTTATAACTATAGCAATGTTTGACTGTTCAGATATATAAAAAAAAAAAAAAAAAAATCATATACCTAATAAAATATCAATATTTAGAAAATATATGTATTTAAAAAAATAAATTCATGGCAAAATTAATTTATTAATTAATAATTGATATTTTATACTTATTAGTTAATACTATTTTGTAAATAATTATTAATTTTGAATGCATTGCGTTTTTATAAGATACAAAATAAAATAAATATTTATAAAAGTATGCAATATTTTATAAAAGTAAGTGATAAAAACCAAGTTAATTCTCAGGAATATGCAAAAAACTATATTATTGCTAGCACAAATATCTACATATAGGAGGTACCTTTGTAGAGCGTTATACGGTTTCAATCTTATTTATTTAAACAGCAAAGTAAAAACATTGCACTATATTATTGATAAGAGAATATTAATTGTGCGTTAAGTAATTTGTTTTGTTATTGTTCCAATTGAAGCGGTTGCAATACGGGAAATTGGTGTTGACTTTTGAAAACGGATAATTTAGCTAAGGAGAAATAAAAATAATTCGCAGAAATTACAAAAATTGTCAGGTAAATTCGGCCTACTGTTTATATTATTATTAATTTTTTGTTCTAATGCATCTGGCAAACACTTAGACGGTTGTTTTCGATGCCTTGAGGCAAGCGCTGCACCGACATTATTCACTTAGCACTAACCAGGAGGTGGGGACGCAGAGTATCAATACCCCAGCAACGCTCTACAATCATGTTAGGTCGGAACCTACGGTTTAAAGTGGATTCTGAACCACTACAAACATTCATTTCACAGCCAGGACTTGAACCCGAAACCTGTGGCCAGAGCACCTAGCCACATGGTCATCAGGCCGCACGTTAAAATTATTATAAGAATTACGAAAATTACTTGAAATATTTTTGAATATACGGGTAGTAGATGTAAAGAGTTTTAAGCAATTCAGTTGCTCGCAATATGATGAGAAAAATGAGGATAAATCTTGAACTTTCTGCTCCTCATATGTTGCGGTGACATTTAGTAAAAGCGTTAAGTGTGGTTCGAAGAGATTCCGATCTCCAAGATTTCATGGCAGAGTTCCTTGAAGAAAATCAATCCATACCAGAGCAAATATAAAAGCCTGCACTTTGCTAATCGATATATTCAGAAGGATTTTTACTTTAGAGAAAATTACACTTTTTCCCGATGAGGAAAATGTAATTTTCCGAAAATGATGAATGTGAAAAAATTTAGTGGCGCAGAAATGAAGAATTGAATCTCATAAATGTTGTTTCAATACTGAGGTATAATGGTGGAACGGTATTTGGGGATTAATGTAATCAGTTGTTAGAGTTTTGAAATTAATCTTCATTGAAAGTATGATGGATCATTTCAAATACTTGAGGTTATTACAAGTATATGTTTACAGTTTACCTATAAGCATATGTTTGCAGCTTTCAGAAATCTTACGATCCAAGACGATCCAAAACATATAGCAAATACTGAGAAAGAATAATAGCATAGCTCCATAATAATTCACAAACCCCAGATTTGAATCGTATCAAAAGTATGGGATATGCTCGCCAGATAAGTTGAAAATACAAAATCCTTAAAAAAATTCATTGTTACAATAGTAATCTGAAATTTCGCTAGATATCACAAAAAATTCTTATTACTTCAACTCTAATCACATTTGCCTTGAAGTGTATGTTTTCTTTATATTATTTATTAAATGACTTGCTATTCCTTAAATAAATTTTTTTTAGTTTACTAATTTGATTTTTTACTTATATATAGGTGAGCTCAATTAGTGTTTCAGTATAAAAATATTGCAGCTTTCAGTTTTTATCAGTGCATTAAAAATTATCATTTTGAGGTTGCATGAGGTCTTTTTTGATGGATCGTACGATTAATTCTATTAGTGATTTTTACTCTATATCTGATACATTTTTGATCACCTGAATCTAATGTCCTATCAATAACCATTCATATATAATCGGGAAAATGTTGGTAAATCCTCTTGCTAAGGAAAATGTATTAATATAAAAAAATCCAAAGATATACGAGTCTGATTGGGAAACATATAATTTTGTTGTAAATTATCTTGAAATGACGTCCTATGAATAGTAGAGCAAATAAAATGTCCATAGGATATAATCAATTTAACATAGATCTGTTAAAGCTGCATTTTGAACATTGTTATACTTAAAAACATTTCTAGGGTCGACCTGCTTCTGTAAGAAAAAGTCCCCACATAATTATATCCAGAGGCCAGTTTGCTTTCGCCTGCTATCCCTAGTACTTTTAATAATTATAATTTATTTCTATTTGTTCCCCTAATATCGAAGAGGGATACATTGTTAAAAACTATGTAACGCCAATTTTTATACCATGGTGATTGTCCGCGACATCTTCTTTGATGTTGTGAGGCTGTCGCATGTTACCTCGTATATTATTGGCGTACGTTAACTCTTGATATTATTAGACGGTTACAATAGTAGCTTAGGAGTAAATGTAAACATTGAAGGAATATACCTTAATTAACAATTCATTTTCTTTCATAATTACGTCTATTTTGGAGGAGTCTAAAATCTGTTATATTTTAATATGCGTGAGAACTTCTCCAGAAATATAATGCTTCTTATCAGCTTTCTGCTATAAGTAGTTTCTTTTCTATAGTTTCTCGAAAATTACTATTATAATGTAATGTTAAAGCTTAACCGCTTCTGTGAACATGACATGATGGAGGGTATCATGGGTGTTAGGAAAGAATGATGGTGGTATGATGGAAAGAAAGAATGGTGGATGATACTGTTGAAGCAATTCAGGCCTGTCATGTTATAATCTGATCTTCGTTTGGTTTGCCACTCTACAGTCGGCCTATTTATACTAGGCCTATTTATACTGGGATCTACAGTTTGAAATGTATTCGGAACCACTATCAAACATTTATGTCACTGCCTAGATTCTAACCAGAGCGCTAGGTGATCTTGAATTGAATTCATACCTCATGACGTTCCAGAACTCTATTCCACCAATATAGTCATTGCTACAACCATTACTTCCAACAACCTTTCACATGAGGTTTTGTACAGTTTTAGTGATAGCTTATGACCAGCAAGTTCCAGCATCTCACCTTACGATCCTGTTTGATGTCATTCATTTGACTTTAATTTTTTTCTGATTGTCATTCATGAACATTAATTTCTGTTTACAAGAGAGTGCAAATAGACAATGAGATAAGTTGAAACAACCTGCTGCTACCTGTTATTTACCTTGATAGAAGAGCAATATTCGAAATCAGTATTCATTAGTCATAAATTTAATCATTTGTTTACTTAATATACAACTATCTGTATGTGATATTTTGGGGTAACCTTTTATTTTTATGAAGTACTCAATTTATTTTCCCAGGTGTTTATTAACAGAAAATGATCAATAAAAGTATTGAGATTAATTCAAAATTTCTATTCTGTATACCGCATTGCATTATAGACAAATTCAATTATTGTATTGACATTTAATAAATTATCGCATTTTAAGACATAACTTACTGCATTTAGTTATAGATTAAATCATTTATCCCATTGCATTATAATCGAAATCACTTATCTCTCTACATTGTAGGGAAAATCACTTATATAGCACTGAATTATACAGAAAATCACTTATAGCACTGAATTATACAGGAAATAACTTAGCCCACTGTCTATAAATATAAAGTAAATAACTCATCTCATTAGATCGTATACAAAAATCACTCATCATATATCATTACAGAGGTATCAAATCTTATCACATCCAGAGAATGAAGATAGAATAACGTATTATTGAAATTGTTTAATAATGTATAATACATGTCGCTCCTAACAAAAGATATCTTGGGAAATGTTATTTTATGTGGTTAAAACAATATTATATTGGGTTGCAAGGAAATACTTTCGGTTTTCACGAATTTAATGCATTGTAAAATCCGCATATATTTCCTTGACAACCATTAATTTTAATTCAAAATGACTTGTAACTGATATCATAATATGGCCAATTATTATTTTCTATGACTTACTAAAAATAATACATTTTGCATCTAATAGTATCGGTAATGAATTACTACTTTTTATAGGGGTGTGTTTTTCAGTTCTACTGATATAAAGTAAAATCCAAACAACTCTGTCTTTTTTTTTTTTATGGCATGATCTGAATAAACCTTATTTGTTTTTATTAATTTAGTTATCCTGTTTTGAATACATCAGATGCAGTATTTTTTCTCATGTAAATATGTACTTGAAAAGAAAACACATTATTAGATGCTGCTTACTATTTTATGATTTTTTTTTTTAATGAACCTAAAATGTTCCCTAATTTATTTTTTTAAGAAAATTTTTTCTGAGATAACACGTGAGGGAGAACAATAAGAACAATTTTTTTAAATTTATTTTCACTAATAAGAAGCTTTTTAAAATACCATTTACAGTAAAATCTAAAAAAAAAAAAAAAATTGCATTAAAAGCCAGTTCGATTCTCCATTTATTTTTCAGAAATTATATATGTTTTGGTGGAAAATAAATTCTACTTTTAATGCCCATTAAAACATTACTAGATAATCGTGTTACCTTTGCTGCTAAAACTCCTTTTATATATTTTCTCATATCAAATGAGTAAAACTCATGAGCAAGTAAAAGAAACCTTTAATACAATATTTCTAATATGAAAAATAATCATTTTTCGTTTAATTTAACACTCAGAAAAGTAAAGAAAGATAAATTAAAAAAAGCTTAAAAATGAAAAAGGAAAGAAAGTTTAAAAATTACTATATTATAATAAAATAATAACTTTCAAAACACAGTTATTATTATGATAAAATATTCTTTTTAATTATATAAAAAATATTAAATAATTGTACATTCGACATTTGAAATATTTTTTTTTTTTTATATTTCAAAAATAACAAATTAATATATATATATATAATGGCGATAAATTTATTTTTCTTCGTAAAAAAAGTAATAATGTTTGGCTAACAAGTAAACAAATAGAAATACAAACACCGAATAATAAATATACTAACATATATAAAGATCATTTAAGCATAAGAAAATTTAAGAAAAACAGATAAAGTTTATTTAATATTTGCTTTGAATAGTTAATATATTGATTATTTTACACAGTCCAGTCACATTAATGTGACCACCACCTACTTTCGACGTCAACGTGAAATAACCAATCACAAAAGGTAGGTGGCAGCACATTGCAGTGGAGTGTATATAAAGAATTCCACTTAATACCACTTAAATACCACATTCCACACTCCACTCTTAAAGCCAGAATATGCAAGAGTGTATATTCTGGCTTTTGACAGGTGGTCACATTAATGTGACTGGACTGTGTATAATGATTTGTTTTGCATGCTTATAAAATTCTGTTGTATAATAACATATTTTATAGATTTATATTTTGAAGATAATTATCGTGTATTTAAAAATTTGACACAGTTAATGAAAATGAAGGCAATTTGTTTCTTAGCAGTAACTTTTTTTTTTTTCATTTTTACAGTTCATTATATTTTAATGAATAAATTGTCGAAACATAATTTATTATATCAATTATTTATTGGTAGATAATTTATTATGTTCTATATCTTTCTGTGTTTTAAAAAAAAAGATCCTTGTTTATAGTTTCATATTTATACATTTTCATTAAAACGTTTTGACGCCATAGCCCTGTTAAAGAATATAAAGAAACAATTTTTAATTTTTTTTTTTTATTTTCTTTGATCTTTTAATATTTACTTTAGAAAACAGATAAAATAACGCAATATGCTTTATAAATAAATCTCTTAATTATAACTGGTATTTTTGCCATAAATTTAATGTAAAGGAATACACAATAAACAATTTGAAATTTATTCTTCTGTACTTTATGCAATGAAAGCTTTTATTAAAACATCTTACATTTAATATTTTCAAATTATTAGAATATCGCCATAGAAATGAGAAAAAATATCAAATAAATGAATACCGAAAACTTTTCTTGAATTTGATGGAAATTTTTTTCTGTTACTCGGATCAAATGACAGTAAAAACATAAAATTTTTTTGAGATCAATATTTAAATTATCAAAATCAAGACTTCAAGAAGTTTTTATTTGTGCTCTAAGGATAAAAATATTTTGAAAAGCTTTTCTGATTTTTGATTTATGTTTTTTAAATAAGGATTCTCTTTAATTTAAGTATGTTTTGATGATTATTACATTTTTTATTAAGTCTCAATTTTTATATAAATGAAAAAATTATAAAATATTTTACGAATCATAAAAATCTCTCAATAATTTGAAATTTCTCTTTTTCCCCTTCTTTTTTCAATTATATTAGCTCACAATGTCCCTATATATATCTTGTTCAAATTTTCAATCGTTCTTAAAATACTTTTTATTCATCCACTCAAGTTCAAGTTCAAATACTTTTTTTTTTTGAACTTGTAGTGGATGACACTGGATGTTAATACAGTTTTTTCAAATATTAATTCAGTAATTAAATTTAATTAATCAATTTTAGTTTTTTTTCAGATTTTAGTTACATATATCTACCAATAGATGGCGCCAGATAAACTTAAAAATGAATGAAAATTATTTATAAAGGACTTAATGCAATATAGTGAAAAAAAAAGGTAGGAATTGACATTGACTTACAAAAATTTTTTATATTACTTGTTACCCTTCAATTGTTAATTTTTTTCTTATCCATTAAAATTACCTAATATATAGAATAGTCGATTAAGTCGCAATAGATTAATATCTTAATAACAGTAATAATAATTGTTAAATATTGTAATTTAATTGAAGTTAATTAATTTAAATTAAGACACTAAGGCAAAATTTAAGGTTATATTATCAATAATTAAATTCAATAATCTTAAAATTTATGAATTAATTTTGTTGCAGCAGCTATACTGTGTATTTCCTGACAGATGATATTCACAATAAATTGTTCAATTACATTAACATAAAAAAGGACAAAATAATTTATGCGAATTTTTATAATAATAATAATATTTTCTCCTATAAAATTTTATTCGGCCATTAAATGTGCCATTACATAATTGGAATTACTTTATCATACATGCTTCGTACTGAAGATAATTTTCAGTTTAAAATACTACATATATTACTTTCCTATTTGTTTAGCAGATTAAATTTCACACAAATCTTTGATAAAATTGTACTGAATGGAAATTAGTTGAAATTAAGCAGTTAGCTGAAGAATGTATATTCTTTGTTATTTTTTTGACATTGTTAGTAATTTTTAATTCTCAATATCAGTCAGATTTAATGTCTTAAATTTTACACCTTTTGACATTTTAAGTGGTTAGCGGCTACAAAAAGTGTTTAAAAAATTGGATTAATTAACATTAATTTTTCTTAAAAAATTATTATTGGAAAAAGACGTCCCTTCAAAAGATTTATAAAATATGATAAACATGATGCCTAAGTAAAATTATTAGTGTATCTATACATTCCCGAGATAAAAAGTTTAACAAAATTCAAAATTTTTACAAAACTATTTTTTTTTTACATAAATTGCCAAAAGAATGCTTAATTTTGAGTGAAAACTTATCATTAAAAATAGGTATAACAATTTAAAATTTTAATGCATTTATTTTTAATATTAACATACAGGGTGATTATAATTAAAGTCGCACATTCAAAATGCTGTAGAAAAAGAACTCGTCACAATGAGTTCATTATTTGACACTATTAATGAACTGAAAATATTTGAAGAAGGTGAAATGGTACGGCAACAAAGTGTTTTACTAGATGGCGCTGAAGCGGCATAAATAAAGTGAATTCGGCTGCCAGTGATATTTTGAATTGAAATTACAACGTATTTGCCAGGAGTTGCCCATTAAACCAACTGTAGTGTTCAATGTGCTTGATTGTTTCGGTTTTCTTGACGGAAAAAATGACGTTTAAGTCATTCAACAGTTGTGACACTGTTAATGGAAAAGCCCTTTGCCACTACGGCAAGGTCATACCAAATTGGGTGGGATAAAATCGGTGGAACCTTTTTTTGAGAACATACAGATTTTCCCCTTTTTCAAGTATTTTCAGTTCAAATTTGAACTCATTTTGTAAGTGGAATTTTTTTACAGCATTTTGAAAGTGGGACTTTAATTATAATCACCCTGTATACATCTATCAAATGAAAAATACAAATATGCAGAAAAGTGTCCATTTTCCACCCATGCTAGGCTTTTACCTATTTGTTATTTGCTCCTTTTAATTTAAAGATATATCTGTTTAAATTAGAAAACATGTGCAATTTCCTAATTAATTATTATTAACCCGATATATATTTATTTCTGAAAAAATGATTTACATTGTGAATTTTCAAAGTGAAATGTATCTTCATTGAAAATTGATTACACCAAAATAATTTTACAAAAATTTGATTACTTCAATTAGTTGCTTTTTTCATTAAATTCTTGGTTAATGCTTTTCATTAGAAACTTTATATATCTATCAAACTTTCACCCCAATCTCTTTTAAACATCGTTATTTATTAAAACATTATTTCTCTGCAGATTTTCAAATGTTTATTGAAAAATTTTAAACTTCCCTGCTCATCAAGAGCATGGAAACATGTTACTCTTCATCGATCGGCCGCAAAGTATCAAAGTTATCACTTTATTAAACGTGTTGGGGATTAGTGATGAGCAAGAAACAAGAGAAGCATTAACTCCTGGTTCTTTTCATGGTTTCTATGCCTTCCTCATAAATTTCCTTTACTTACTGAGGATTAGGAAATCTCCCAAGCCAGAAAAATGCAAGGACATAACTTTTAAAAGCTTAACTGGGAGCTTACATTTTCTTCTAATCAGTTTATTAATTGTTCTAAAGAATACATTAGTTATAGTTTTTGAATAAATACATTGTTTAATTTTTATTGGACGTTAATTATGCGTGTGATTAGAATTGGTTTCAATATATAATATTTTGTAAATTTCAAAATCCAATACTGCATTACATTCATGAATTAAATGCAAAAATTTTTTTTAAATTTATTAGTGTAAACAAACGCAACTTTCTTTATTTAAGTAAAGATATACAATACTTTTATAATCAAATATAATTTAATTAAATTAACAAAATCAATTAAATTACAGTTTACTAACGAATCAATTAAATGTAAAATAATATGCATAGAATTTATAATAAAAACTTTAGTGTACAGGTACAGACAGGATACATTAGGCACCAGGTTTGAGAACTCACAATTTTATTTACACATGCAAAACACAACACCTACATGCAATTAGACATAAACGATATTCAACACATTTAAAGTAAATGAGAAGATAATTATAGCTTCGTGGAAGGACTCCACTTCCTGAGATAGTACTCTCCGGTAAGCGCAGGGTGCTCAAAGAAATGCAGGGTTGCGCTAAATATACTTCCTCTTCCAGTGAGAGTCTGTAGACAAAATAATGCGCGGGGTTGAGCTAAATATATTTCCTCTCAGGGTGAGAGACTGTAGACAAAAGTTTCTAGAACGCAAGCCTGCGTTCTACTTTCTCTAGGGTGAGATTATCGAGACCGACAGACCATTTCTTCTAAATGCTACTGTAGGGAAGCACCCTTTTCAATACTTAGGAGGAAGCACAATAACAAAATGAATTTCAAAATATTGTATGCATGTTATCGATATATTAATTCAATAACTTATTTAATTATTTATTCCATAGTATGTCAAAATCATTTCATACAATTTTCAACTGGTCATTTATATTAACAATAAATAATCGGACAAAATAAATTATATAATAGACAACGTACTCTATTTTTATAAACAAATTATAATGCATTTTAAACATATTATTATCATTATAATTGAACACAAAAAATTTGGAATGCAACATTCATTTTCATCAAAACACATTTTTTTTGTATCCTTACGTGTTACTCCAACATTTCATTCTTCAATTTTGTATACCTATACGTAAAAAGCATATCTTTTTCTGTATACATGCCACTTTTTAATGAACATATAATTAAAAAATGTGCTAAGTAAAAATGGTTTTTTATGCATTTTTTTTTATTCCATATGAATTTTCTTTAAATCTGAAAAATCTATTGATTGCTTGAAAAGTTTTTTGAGCATCTATTTATCATGAAAATTATGATGTTTTTGATGTTGATAAAAAAAGTAAGTTAGTTTGATGAATAATATAATATTACGACAGAAAGGAACATTATATTATTAATCAAATATAATGATCTTTTATGTCAAATATTCAATTTATCAAATAGAAATAATATAAATAATAATAAATATTAATAATAATAATAATAATTATCTATAAAAAATCCTTATTTATCAAATATAATATTTTTATATTTTATATAAATAAGTTGTATAAATAAAAAAAAATTAGTTTTTGTTCTTAAAGATTTATATTAAAATCATTCAATAAAAAGAATTTAAAAATTATATTGTAATGATGAATTATGTTCTTTATGTTTCAATATGAAATTTATCAAATATCAATAATACCAATAATAATAAATAATAATAAAATAATAATAATTATCAATGAAATACTTATTTATCAAATATAATATTTTTATTTTATATAAATAATTTGTATAAATAAAAAAAAATTAGTTTTTGTTCTTAAAGACTTAAATTAAAATCATTCAATCAAATTCAAATCATTTTAAAAATTATATTGTAATTAATAACTGCATTGAACAAAATAATCACCAATGTCATTTTGAAAATAAAAAATTTTCTTTTATTTCTGAAATGATAAATGGCAACAATGGGACAAATATCAAATAGCAATTTGTCAGAATACCATCGATAACTACTGTCCTATATCATTTGAAATAATTTAATTTAATTAATTTAAGTTGCGTAATTCATAGATATTAAATAAAATAACAAGATGACGTTGCCATTTTGAAAATTAGAAAATTCAGTTAAATTCCGGGAATGATAAATGGCAGTGATAGGACTCTCGAAAAATGTATCGATTCTTCAGAAAATCATCGATTACTGTCTGACTTTAGTGGAAATACTGTTATTCGTTTCACAGAAGGAAAGGCTTTAGTAAATTGATTTGAACGTCTACAGTGAAAGTCCTCTGAGCCTTGGCTTTTACTTTTAGTTTTTTTGTTTTTTATTTTCCTTTTTTTTTTCCTGCGAAGTGAAAGCGTTTATCTTCATTTTGTTTTCCCGTTTTCGGATATTCGACTTACAGTTGCTTTACCACTTCGCGCTACATGCGAAATGAAAAATGTCGTTCAAGAAATTCGACACTGAATAGTTTCCAAAAGTGTCCTTTCCAGAATAATTTATCCATTTTACTTTTGCAATGAGGAAACTGCTTCAAATATTTCGAATGATGGCAAAACATTTCTGAAAATATGTTATCATTTTTTTTTTCTTATTTCTTACAATGATTGAAATTGTATCACTAAATCAACATTTAAACTTTGGAAAAAAATGTTTTTTTTGAAGGTAGTCTTTGAACTTTTGATTTTGAAACGAATGCATGAAGCAACTTCTCTATATATTTGTTTCAACAATTGCACTCCAAATTTTTCAGCACATGGATTTCTTGAAAATATTTTGAAATGGTTAAAAAGCGAAATAAATAGTTTTCACAAAGTATATTTTGACATATTTAATAAGTATATTTTCAATTCTTTAACTAGGTACCTTTTTTTATTTTATGTTTTCTCTTATATTTCGCTCAGATAATTTAAATAATTTTTAGTATAACTTTTAAATAAATTCTCAAAGCATTTTAACTTCACTATTAGAAATAGTTATCTACGTAATCTACGTAATAGTTATATAGTTATATAACAACTGATAGGAAACAGTTAAATTAAAATAGAAAAATAATTGTTAAGTATATTTATAATGATCATTGTAAAATACAAAATTATCTTTAATCTCTTTTAAACTGAATTCAAATATAAAATATATTTCCATTTACATACTTTCCTTTAGGGCAAAGATTATAATTCTCCATTTTTGCTGCATTGTTATAATTAGTTATTTCGCATCTTGAACAATGCAGTACCTATTCGATACATTTATGGATTATTAACTGCGGATTTAATATTAGGAAATTAAAACATTTATTCCCAATGAATTGTATGAGAAGAAGACATTTTCTTGTGAGACGTAAAGATCGAATAATTGTCTGAAAAGTTTTATTCCATTCTGATTAATTATTCATTCATAAATCAATTGAAAATGATTTAAAACAACAGAAATATTATCATATGAGCAAATTAAAACTATATGAAATAAAAGTAATGAATATAAACATTTAAAACGTACAATTTATTTAGAAATAATAGTAAAACTTTATTGTGTATTTATAGTAAAACTTTTATTGTGTATTTATAGTAAAACTTTATTATCTAAGCCTTCTTTTCCTTCATTGGAGGCAGCCTGATGGCCAATTGGCTAGCGCTAAGGACCTTGGTACCACATTCTCTAGGTTCGAATCCTGGCAGTCGCATGGATGTTTGTAGTGGTTCGAATCCACTTTAAACTGTAGGTCCCGGTCTGTTTAACCCTCCCTCGTGTGCACAAGATGAACGTAGAGCGACAAACCAAACAAAACCAAATCCTTTATTGACGCAACAGCTGCATGGTGGGTCAAGGCTATCCACCAATTAGCAGAATTAGAGACAGGAGATGTTTTCATTTTTACGGGGTAGGAGTGTTCGATCAAGCCCAACAGTCATAAAACCGGTACCTACAATAGATGACGGATTTTAAAACCATTATAAACATCCATATTACCGCCGGGATTGGATCCAGAGACCTGTGTCACGGAGCTCCAGAGCGCTAGTCACTCAGCCATCAAACCCATTATATAAACCTCTACAGTTTAGTGTATTTTTCAAACAACTAAACATATATATAATATAATTCATGCAAATATAGCATAATAAATTATATTTGGTTCCAATCATACACATGTCTTATACTATTATGTTTAATAGCTTCATTTATAGCACCAAAAACATTTATAAAACTCAGAATGTATTCACTGATTTAATATTTCATATTGTCATAATATTTATGTTGGTTCAAACAAAGAAATTTGTAATCATCAGCTGTTTGAACTTTGATTCTCTGTTTGAGAATGGATTATCAAGTTTTGGAATGTAATAAGTATTTATAGGGTTTTGTTTAGCAGTACGTTTTTATGTGATTTTCTCTCCATATTAAAGTGCCTTTTCTGTTATCGTCAATTAACTACGACTGAAATCTCTTTCATTTTTTCTGCGATGCATTGCTTGCAAAAATATCAATCATGTTATAAAGCTTTTTTTTTCTTTCTTTTCTTTAGATAACAATTTGCCTTTTGGCACTTTCGAAGAGCTAATAGGTGAACTATAATAGTGGGCACTGTTTCAATATTTGATATTTGTAGCGAAAGCTAGATCTTATGCTAAGGCCAACGAATACAGGTCAGTTTGGATGTACTGTACTTATTTCTAATTTCTAGAAAAAGCATTGCACTTTTGAAAACTATGTTGGGAATTGTTTGGAAGTAAAATAGAAGCTGGACTTTTACAAATTACTTCTTATATGTATAGGTGTCCATACAAATTACCTAAGATGTGTATCAGACAATCTCCTAAACAATGTATAAATTGTGTATAAAAAGTATATGTATGTATTCCCTAACAAATGTATTTCTGTCATCTCACTGGTCTGCTGGCAGATATTGCTCTCCAAAAGACATCATTCAAAGCTTCTTTCACCAAGAACCCGGGGATATCGTCCACCACACTGATACTGCAAGCTGAACAGCGACTCACGCAAAAGTATAAATAATCTATATTCAGTCACCTGCTACATTGGTACTTAATTCATTGCAGATGTTGATATTTGTAAATTAAAAACATTTGTAGTTAAAAATTGTAAGTTCGTGGTATTTTGAAAGAAATCTATAACAAAGATTCTTTCACTATTAACTATCTCTAGATGGTGATCTGCGATTCGACAAAATAAAAAAGAATAAAATATTTTCCTTTTTAATTCTTGGGCAATATCATCAACACCAAGTTTTTACTACTAACCTCTCGATATTACTGTCGTTTTTACAATACATGTTTCGGAAATCATATAAAATTAATGTTACTAATGAAGTTCATGCAAAGAAAGAGACAAAAGCAAACAAATACTTCTTTGTAAAGTCTATGTATTAAACAAAAGGATAAAAAATATTTTGCCATAATTTAAAATTGCGATTTTTTCCCTGAGCAAATCAAAAAAGAATTACAAAAACAAAATGGATAATAATCCCGGACGATATGAAATTATATGAATATACACCATATATCAGAATGACATATATATCATTGGCCAAGCATATATATCAAGTATATATACGGGTATGCTCCAATTGAAGGCATTCGTCTACAATGTTTGCACGGAAGGGCGTTGTCATCCTTAAAAGAAATTCAGCATATGGCGCCCGAAATAACGAAGATATTGTTCCAGAATGACATCCCTATATGTGGCCTGTCATCGTTACACTCTGAATATGCATATGGAACCAAGAATAATTCCTATATATAATTAATTCAAAGCAAATTAAAGTGTCGGAAAAATGAAGAACAGGTTAATCGCAGGCGACAGTGATTGGAACACATCTGACAGGCCTGCGATAGGAATCTAACGGTCTTGTCTTGAAACTGTCATGCTGGTAGCTGAAGAGACTCGACGAGAATCAGATGCTGTGCTCCGTCTGTTTCTTTGGCAGTAACTGCTAAAAAAAATGAGGCGATCTGTTCGTAAACCATCCACCACATTACTATCATCTTACTTGAAATTTATACTTATAAGTCCAAACCATTTAGATGAAGGAACAAGGGGTTATGAAAGACTTTTAAATTTAATATAAATATAAAATTGTAAATCTGTTTTCATCTGGTGGTTTTAATTTATGATAGTTAATGAAATTTATTTAAAGTGTAAAAATAAGTTTGTAGATAATCCTTTATATATATATATATATTAATAAATAAAATGTACATGAAGAACATAAAACTTTGTGCAAGCGCATGAGAGAGGGGTTATTTTTTTTTGAAGACTTTTTATTTAAAAAATAACCAATTAAATTGACAAAAAAGTTTTGTCGCAGAGTTTTTTTTTTAAGACTTTATTGAAAAAAATCTTAAGCCAGAATCTTCAAAAACTAGTTAAGCATCTGAACAGAAATGAAAAAAAATAAAATTCCTAATTAAAAATTAATAATCATCATTGTGAATTTTTATTTACAAATCAAATATTTATAAATAATATTAATCAATCATTGTTCAAAAATATTATTTAATTACTTACAGTGTACTTTGCTGCAGAACAAGTAAAAGTAAAACAACTGTTCTATTACAACTCAATCACACTAAATCCCGATAAAGATCTCCCAACCATCATCACTTAGAATTCTATACTGATACAGCTGGCTATTTCGTAAAAATGATCTTTTTCAACGCCGGTTGCTGTTCCGCTAATCACTTCGCCTCTATCGTGCTTCTCTTTGCTGTACAGTTTTTTATGCGGTTTTCTCTTCCTATTAAAGTGAGTGTTCTGATATCATCAATTAACTGCGACTGACAAGTCTTTCTTGAGCCGCGACGCGCCGCTTCCAAAATACCAATCTTTGTGATAAAGACCCTTTTTTTCTCTCTCTCTTTCTTTCGATAAAAAATTTGTCTCTTGGCACTGATTGAAGTGATGTACAAAACTTAGTGCTTTTTGTACTAAATGTGAAAGTAAGTTTGTACAAAAGCAGCAAGTTTTTAAAGTTAGCTGCAGTTTAAAAGCAGTTAGTACAGTAATTTACAAAGCTTACTTATTCATGGACATAAATAAATGGCATAAAAAATGAAAGATATGATATTTTTTAACGAAGAATTGTTTTATAAATAATTTGCATGATGATAAATTTTATATAAAAATTTATATAAAATAATGATATATTTTTATATAAAAACTAAATACTTAAGGGAAGTTATAAAATTCTATTATGTATTTTTTTTTTATTTTTTTATTTTTGCAGTTGGATCTAATTTAATTTTAATGGACATCAACGCTCATCCCCATAGAATTAGTCTGATCGACAAATATATGGGAATTTGTGGTATTTCAGAGAATCATTTATACACAGACCTAAACCTTACAGAACATGTATAAGAAGCTTTTGTGAGTGCAATTGCAACTTGCCTTCCACTTCGGAGAACCGATTAACTTGCCTTGCCTTCCAGCCTCTTGATTAAGGAATATGATTCCTCAACTACTTAACTACTACTTACAATAAGTAACTACTTGAGAACTCTATAACTGCAAGAGAGGATCATACTTTGCTATTACCCTATTTTGGTATTCGATATTTTAAGCCCTGTTATATAGATCTACTGTTTTTCAAAGGTCAGAAACACTATATTATATTTTAGTTGTAGTATTTTAAATATTGATTATAATAACATTACAATGTGTTCTGTTATTATGGAGATAATCTATCGAAATGGAAAGCTTTCATAATTTTAAACATAAATGCGTATTAGAATAAAATAATATAATGTGTTATCCTACCTTTTTCGACATTATTGTATATCGTACACCTATAGTTTAGTATTGAAAAAAAATGCATCTACATTATAGGTCGCTTGCATTTCATAGTTGGAGATCTCCAAATTAGAACAAATACCATACTTTTTTTTTTCTACTACAAAGCAATTAAAAGTGAGTTCGAGATAATGTTGTTTTAAATAATGATCATATTAACATCAAAAATTGTTCTGTTGTTATGGAGAAAATTGATCAAAATATTAAGTTTCAATTTTAAACTTTAATGTGCATGACAATAATTAAGATAATGAAATTCAATAGTCTGAGAATCCCCTTTCTATTGTAAAATGAGTTATTTCTATGCCAGTTCAAATGTTCATATATAGCATGTTAAGAATCTGAATTTTTATAGGTAATATATTCTAATGTGCTTGATTACACTTAACAACAACAAAAAAAAAACGTATACCTCTTATTATAAACTAGGTTACATTATTATTTGTTTATTCAGATTATACGCTCAGGTTACATTAGTTCCTACCAGTCTTTGCATAGCAATAATAAGCATTAAATGATGTTTATAGTTGACGTAATATCGTAGGTAGTCACTGTTTTAGCATTAATCAGAGTTCACCAATCTTTAATCATGGAACTTTGATGAATTTCTTAGTTTTTTTTATCAATGCTTCATATTTTACTATTCTTTGTTATAATTTTTACTACTACACTACACCACATCATTTTCTCTTCAGCTGAGATGCCTCTTCACAGTTTGATAATAATGTGACCTAGATTGTGTATACATACAATGATGATGGGAAGAATAGAGCAAGAAAAGAAGATTAGAAAGAAGAGTGAGAGCGAATGCTCCAACAATTATCTGAATAGAGCTTAGAGAAAGAGACAACATGGTTAAAGAAAATAAGAGGTTTGTACCGTTACATAAAACCTTTCAAAGAAAATATAACTTTCCGTATTCACTTTCAGTGTTTCATGACTTAAGCATGATAATACTATTTTACAATAAACAGAATAAACATAAGATAAAACACAAATAAGAACTGAAATGGAAAATGGGAAAAATAGTGGGATTAAAACTGAATACGCGGTATTCATATGGCAAACAACAACAAAATTTTACAAAATATTATCTTAAAAAAAGTTTACATTCACTCGAGAAATTAAATAAAAAAAGAGATTCACAAACAAAAGGCAGTATTCAAAGTGGCAGATTAACATTTAATTTGGGATGGTTAAATTTTGGTTTCACATTTCATATTTTGAATTTTTATTCAAGAACCTTTGCATTTTAAGATGCTAAACTTTTCAAGATTAATCTTGGCATTAAAAGGATTCTTCAATTGCTATGATAATGTCAGAAATAAAATTTTTGAAAAAATATGCTCAAGGAAGTTTTTAGAGTTACAATTATTATTGGTATACTATAAAACAAACCTTATCTTATAATGTAATTCAAACCTTGGGCCATAATGTATACTATTATATTATAATATGATCAAATTACGACGATTTTAATTCTGAAGGTCTTTTAACATTTCATATTTAAGAGGAAATATAAACATATAAAATATAAATTTAATTTGTACAACAAATTAATAAATTATTTCTTATGCATGTCACAATAAGACTTATGTATGAACTATTATTATATCCATTGTGTTTATATCTCCCCTGATTCCGAATCAACTTCAGAACTAACTGTACCACATTGACTCTCTAACTGTATCAGTGGCCAATTTGGACAATTCCATAATTGAAGTATAAAAAGAAATAATATAATTAAAAATCACGTTATAAATTATATATATACACATACGCAAATGGATGAAAATAAATAAATAAATATTACACAATAAATAAAAAAAATTCCTGATAAAACTATAAAAACTAATTATACTGTAAGGTAAGATGACTCATATTATGAACAGCTCAGTTGGGAAAATCTGGAATAAAGTTTCCAAATAACTTGAAGACAGTCTTCAGAAAATAATGAGTTTCTGTAGCTCATCCACCTTAACAACCCGTAACAGGCAGGCACTCTGGGTGTACTACAACCGACGAGGGGCAATTATCATCAAAGCTAGGCTTCCATTTAAAAAGTCCTCGGTAATTACCCCAAAATACAGGCCTTCCACCCTTTTATACTTCCCGCATGAAAAATTAGCATCTTGTTGATGTACCTCTGGCAAGTCTTATAGACCTCCCTTGGATGTCCTCTAGGGAGGTCCCAGTCCGATCGACCTTAGATTAATGGAGGATAATTTGTGTACTTCAAACCCTGGAAACCGGATTATTGAATTCTCATTTTTTAAAGGAAAGGCGTTTTGTCGTATCTGTTCGCGGTGACAGCTAATCGATTCCATATTCTTCCTCTTATTATTTTATTTTTTTTCATTTCTTTTATAGCGAAGGGATCTAATAACAGACATTGGAGACTTTTAGATTCTTAAAAAGGAACGCAAAGGGGAAAAGCCAATTTTGAATGCAGAAGTTCGAACTGGCAACAGCTGCACATTTCGTTTAAATATTGCTTATCGTTAGTAAAAATATTGGCTATTATTGTTTTCTGTTAGAAGTTTAATAAATATGAAGGACAATTAATGCTTTAATGTTAGTTGTTTAGTGACTGTGGTTATTTATGATTAATGCACAATAAATCAATCGCTTTTATTTTTATTAATGGAGATATAAAATAATTCTCGATAAGGAAAAAAAGAATAATAAAATGAAACTAATGTTGTGAAAAGTAATTATTGTATCGGTGATAAATATAATTTTTCTTGGTTGTATTTCTACTAAAAAGTATTAATTATTGAATGTTTGGGGTTAATCACTTAATAATATACCATTTGGATAAGTGTTAAATTTTTTAATAAATGGATTTATTTATTACGTTGTTCTAATGATTATTTATGATTAATCATTTCAATAAGGAATAAATAACTTGTTTTAATTTTGATTAATTTATGCGTAAATTAAAGGGGGAAAATAATGTATAGCAACTTGAAAAAGTAATGATTGCATTTTCATAAAAAATATTTCAATTTTCCAATAAATTTATTTAAATGTTCAGGTAAATGTTAGATTTTTTAATAAATTCATTTAAATATGACTTTGTTCTATTTATGATAAATCATTTCAATAAGGAATAAACATTTGTTTCAATTTTGATTAATTTAGGTGTAAATTGAAGAACAAAAATAATGGATTAAAACTTGAAGAATTAAAAAGTAACCATTGCATTATCATATAGAAATATTTTAGTTTCACCAAGAAATTTATTTCAAATATTTTCTTTGAATTTCAACAATTTCGTATAGTTTAACTGTTTATTCAGAAATCCAAAGTATTTTTATTATTATTTCGTGTGTTTCGTATAAAAGATGTCTTTTTCATGTGACATAATGACATTTAATGGTGATTTAAAGACACAGTAAAGTTTTTCAACAATTTTTTTTCAAGAACTACAAATAAAAATCTGGGTTATTCAATATATATTTAAAAAATAAACTTTTTTGACGCAAATAAAATTGTTTTCTTATATTTAAACTTCATTTTATTTTTTTTTTTTTTTTTTTTTTTTTTTGATATTTTACCAAATAATATGTCTAGACAATGTTTATTTTTCGATATTATGTCTAGAAAGGTTTTCAAACTGCTTCCTCTTTTACGTGTTTTTATCCTTATTTATGAAATATTTGTATTTGCATTTTTTGTACCTATGTTTACTAAATATAAAACATATAAGAAGATATTTTGAAAAAAAGAGAAGAAATAGCCAGTAGAGTACAGTTATTAGATAAAATATTGACACAGTGAAATATAGATTTTACTTGCTGAAAATTATTAAAAATTCAAATATTGGATGTAAGAAAATGTACAGCAAAATAAATGATAACTATTTTGCTTAAGTTTAAAATATTTACGACGTATAAATCACATAATATTATATTTTATTGAATAATGTAATTAGAACTTTGATTCATATGTTAATTGGATTTCTAAATATGCAAGTATATTTTAATTTTCTTAAAATAAATTAAGTTGGAATCAAAACGAAAATTAAGTGTAACATTCATAAATAAATATAATTAAATTTATGAACTATCACATTTGAATCTCATATAATCAACATAATATATTATATGAACTATCATATTATTATCGTCTTAATTTCTTTTTTAAAAACTAGGTTCGGTAACTTATTATTTACGCAAAAAAAAATTCAGGTTAAAGAATGTATGTTATCCATCATTATATTACTAATCTGAAGGAATCAATAATTTGATTTTTACAGGTGTTTTTAATCACAATAGTTTAAAAGTTTAAATTTATTAATAGTATATTCTAGTGATCCGGAATCTATGGCTCGTGACTACCGTAGGTACATTCACTATGAATCATTTAATTTCATTAATAATTAAGTATGATTTAAGTATACTTATTAATAAGAAATATATTTAGGTGAAATAAAAAAAAAGTTGATGTTAACTCGTGAAAAAAAAAAAAAAAAAAAAAGATTTTGGGGAGATTTTTATTAATTAATGAATGGACGAAAAGCGCAGTATAGTTCTCTCTGATGATAAAACGTACGTTCCAAAACTCCCAATTGTTCTTGTTGGAACTCTCGATATTTTTTCATTTGCTTTCAATATTATTCTCAATATTTTTCATTAAGCTTTTAAATAATTATTTATAATTATTCTTGAAATAAAATTATACCTGAAAAATAAATTTTAAACAATTTCTAACTAATTTTAGATCAGAAAATTATAATCTATTGATATTCACACATATAAAACAAATTGGACACATTACAATTCTACATATTAAAAAAATGTTAGAAGTTAATGTCTTTATTAATTTATAAGGGTGAGCTTATATGATACCGATACCCATATTTATTTTAAATACTCATTAATTTCTTTTTAATATAAATTCTGCTTAGAATCAAAATAAATATTAAAACTAAGATAAATTAATATTATAAAAATCAAAACTCAAAGTAATATTATAATTAAAAATAGTTAACCCTAGGATGTTTCATTCATAAAAATAATAAAGGTAATATATTTCAATTAACGATCTTTTAATCTCTAAATGTAAATCTCTGCGATACTGGATTTTATGCATTATATTCATAACTATTAATGGAATTATGTAATTAATAAACAGTGTGATACATTTTGTCAATTCCTATATATTTGTACTGGATGGCTAATGGGCATATAACTATGAAAAATCTAATGAGTTTAATATGGAAAATATCCACTTAGATTGTATAATTCCTCAAATATTTCTCAATGTCAGACAGGAGAGCATTATTTAATCATACTAAGAACAGTTAAAAGTTTCTACAAAATTCATATGGGTTTGATATAACCGCATCTGATTTAAAAATTTTCTAGGTTTCCTTTTTTAAATAATTTTCTAAAGCGTCCACTGGTTATCCTATACAATATATTACAAAATTTTAAGGGCAACATAATTGATTTAAAAAGTGCAAATTTCAAAATTTTAATTTCTTTGATCAATCACAAATATAATTTTTATATATCTGTATCATAAAAATGTTAATATATCTGATATATTTATAAAAAAAAGAATTTTCTCGAGTTGAGGTTATTTACTTTCAAAATCCAAAAAAAGTATAAAGGAATCTGGAGTACTAAATTTCCTGAGTTTTAAAATGAAAACGTATTTCCTGCAGTTGTAAACTTTTAAAATACTAAAAATAAATTTTTTTTTTTTATTCATGTGTAGTGTCATTACTTAAGATTTCATGATATTTATTCAACAAAAAATGATAATAATGTAAAATTAATATATGCAAAATACTTTTAACATTGTATGTCACTTAACAATATGAAAATGATAGTGTAAGTAATAAATAAATAAATTTATTATTGTATTCTATTTGTCTATAATATTTTATTCCTTAGACAGAAATAAATGAATTTTATATTTTGTATAAATGAAACAATTTCTTTTGTTTTAATAAAAATTAAATAATTGCTTTTCCTTCAATATTAAGATATATTTATTTTCAACTCATGAGAATGATAGATTTAATATTATTCATATAGAATATCTCAAGAGGCTTGCTACACAATACCCACATATTGTAATCAAAATTTTGAAAGAACAATTTCTGAAGCCCCATCTGAATTTTTGTTGACTTTCCACTTTCTCTTCCTTCAGACCAATATAAGGGCTTTCCAGACAATTGTTTAAACATGGCTATTTTCGTCATAGAGTTTCGAAGCGAGCAATCTGACTTTCCCTGAAAGCCCATATTGAAATACATTTATCGTAAAAATGTTTACAGCAAAATAGTTTGTTTTGCATATTCTATATTTCCAACTATTCATCATAAAATTATTTATACTTCTGAAACCAGCAGATGCAAGTTCACATTAGTATTGCCAATATGGATTTTTTGATGCCAATGTCTTTCACACGAACTTCAAGAAAATTTTAACAATCTTCATAAAAGCACTTCTTCAATTACCTCAAAGGAGTTACAAGGAAAGATAGGTTGGCGATCAAAAGTTTCGATTCTTTCGCCAGCGCTTGGCGCCAGACTTCCTGCCGCCATTTTGCGTCTTTTCAAGAGATCATCAGATACCTTGTTTCAAAAACGGTGCCCTTTCGTCTTTGGTGGTGGAACAGAGAGAAAATCAATTTGTTTTAATATTGTTTTCCCTCCTTTTATTGCCGGAAAGACAGAGATATTCATTTTTCATAGATGTATGCTGCCAGAGAATATTCTTAAAAGTTCTTTCATTAGTCAAAACGGATGTTCAGAAAATGAAACCTTCCATGAAGTGATCCAATTAATGATATTTTATATCAATTCAATATGAAAAGTTTTTAATATTGAAAAGTAGTTGGTTAAAACAATTAATTGAACACATTGTGTCATGTCTGCCGCTTATTCTTTTAGTTTGTTGTTTAAATAAAATATTTTAATAGATTAATAATATATGAATAAAATTGCTATGGAACGGTTTTAATTTGTATTTTAACATTAAAAGTTTATTTTATACTTAATCATATTAACCAATATTTGTATTTATCACCAGCATGTTCGTTTTAATACTAATTTATTTTCTTTATTAACAAAATAATTAATTGGCATACTTATATTGAAGTATATCTCTCCACACTCTTTGCTTTCCATTATTCAGCCAAAACTTTGTGCAATTGTTTATTTTTTAATAATAGTAAAAGAACATAAAGATGTATTGTTCAAAATACAAATAGTAAATCTTAATTTTTGGAAAATTTATTTTTCAAATTGAAATTATTCCTATATTATATCTTTTTAGATTTTTATTAGCTTAATATTGTATAAAATATAACAATTAACGCACTTTGAAAAATAACCCCACCATTATAGCATTCGTTAATACACAGTTTGTGTATATAATACAGATTTTATGCCTGAATAGCAGTTGTTATTTTTGAATGCATTTGTGTTTATTAAATACTCTGTTATATAATCCATATTTCAATCTTAACTTTGGCAGTTGCTTAACTTAGGTTAGATTTAATACAGCCTTTTGTGGATTAATTTTGTTGATTTAACAAATAAAATTAATATAAGACTAATGAAACTAAAGTGAACCTAGTCATAACTTTATCAATTTTCATTTTATCATGAATGTCAAAAACTGTAAAAATACATAATGGTAAAACATTCATAAATGAAATAAATAAAAGAGTTATATATATATAAAAAAAAACGTTTGGGTATAAAAGTTGAAAGTTGAAGTTTTTTAAAAAGTTTTTTAATGAAAATACGAGAAGTAGAAGTATTTTGTAATTTTTTTATGTGCAAAAAGAGATTTTTTTTTTTGTAACTGAGTATAAATAATTTTAGTTTCCTTCGTAGATTTAAATATACATTGCAATCATAGAATGATAAAATCCATTTTATTTCAAGTAAAATATTTAATAACGATTTTACAAATATTGTCACTTCATAAAATCTGTATTACATATTTTAGAAATTCAATAATTTTATTTTGATAAGAACAAAGGGTATATTTTTTATGAATTTCTAACAAAAAAATTTTTTTGGAAAAAAACCTGATTTTATGGCCCTCATAACGCAAAAATATATGTAGCAGAACATGCAACATCTTTAATGATTGAAGCATAATTTTAATTTTCCCCTAATATCCCCACACATATGATTTTCCCCAATATCCATACATATTATTTTCTGCAATATCCATACATATAATTTTATCCAATATCAAATATCCAACATTTTCTTATCATTCAAGAACTTTGTATTATCATTTCAAGTTCTATTTTCGAAAAACGAAACATAAATTCGATTTCTTTATTGGAAAATGCAATATTTATTTTATACTTGAATGTCAAAATATATCTCCAAAATAAAAATGAGAAATTCATGCTTTACATATTTTTTTTTTTTGCAGTTGCTACTAAAGTTGTGGTGGAAAAAAAAATTGAATTATATATAATACAATAAAATAAATCCATTCATATATATATTTAAAAAATACTGTAAAAATGGAATGTATAAATGTATCATTGACTTTATAAAATCAAAGTCAATTATAATTATCTCCAAAGTATTATCGTCAAGTAAATTATCGTATAATTAAAATCAATTATGACTTTGACTTTACAAATTTAAAGTCCATTATAATTATCATCAAAATATTATCGTCAAATAAATTATCGTATGATTAATGTCAATTATTGACTTTGACTTTATAAAGACAAAGTTCATTATAATTATCATCAACTAAATTATTGTATAAGTAATGTCAATTATTGACATTGACTTTATAAAGTTAAAGTCAAAGTCAGTTATAAAAAAAAGATCATCTTCAGTTATAAAATCAAAGAAGTCAAACATTAATTTAGTTGCTAAATTAATTTCAAAAAAATATGATTCGCTTAAGTAAACATTTTTCACTATCCTACCAAAAATCTGAGAATTCTTAATGAAAATGCACTTTATTTTCTTACATCTACTTAAGTTTTGATTTTAAAAAAACAATACATATAATTTTCCTTTCTTATATTTACTTTTTCTGGAAATAACATGTAATTATGGGAGTTTATGAGTAACGTGCCAGTAAAAGTTAAAAGTTGAAGATATTCCCATTTGAAATAAAGTTTGAAAATTCTCCCCCTTTCTTTTTTTCGACCATCACGTTTTGGAGCTGTAAAAACGATAATAAAAAGCATCATACGCTTAATGACTTCGCTCCAACTACCAAATGAAACTTTCAGTTTAAATAGTCTTATGGATGGGGAAAAAGTTAAAAGAAAATAAAAAATTAAAAAGACGAAACTAAATGGCAAAAAGTTTTCCTGCTATAAAGATGTCATTCGACATTTAAAGACGTTTAAATGAGATATGTAGAGACGATCCATTTGGATATTTTACGATTGGCTTTATTACTCCAAACTGGATCTAATTTGAAATCTTATGGCTTCGAAATGTTTTATTTAAAGTCATTAGTTTCAGCAGGAAGCTTTAGATAGCATCTGCATGTCTTCTTTTCTAGATACTATAAAAAGATGTAAATTGCATTTTTATTTTTAATTACCAATAATGCATTATGGGCGATATTGGGAATTAAATGTAATAGAGTTTATTGACCCTTTGTACCAATGTTTTTATTTAATTATACGTGTGCTGTAATTATTATTATTATTTTGGGCGTGCTCTTAAACGATAACGAATTCCATTATTTAGTAGCAAATCGTATTTTTAGTATATAATAATTTAATTATAATGAGAGCATACTAGTTTATTTCAAGTTAAGAGGATAGCATAATTGGTACTATTCTAAAAGCAATTATGTATTTCGAATGCTCGTATAATTCTTATAAATTTTTGCTGAATAAGAAATTTTATATTATGATTTTATATGGTATTTTGACATAAATAGTCTTCTTTTCCTACACTCTATAAAAAGATGCAAATTGCATTTTTATTTTTAATTACCAATAATGCATTATGGGTGATATTGGGAATTAAAAGTAATAGAGTTTATTGACCCTTTGTACCAATGTTTTTATTTAATTATACGCGTGCTGTAATTATTATTATTATTTTGGGCGTGTTCTTAAACGATAACGAATTCCATTATTTAGTAGCAAATCGTATTTCCAGTACATAATAATTTAATTATAATGAGAGCATACTATTTTATCTCAAGTTAAGAGGATAGAATAATTGGTACTATTCTAAAAGCAATTATATATTCCGAATGCTCGTATAGTTCTTATAAATTTTTGCTGATTAAGAAATTTTATATTATGATTTTATATGGTATTTTGACATAAATAGTTTTTCGAATCTTCTTTTTCTACACACTATAAAAATATGTAAATTGCATTTTTATTTTTAATTACCAATCATTCATTTTGGGTAATATTGGGAATTAAAAAGTAATATTGACCTTTTGTTACAATGTTTTTGTTAATGTTTAATTACACGTGTACTTTAATTATTATTATTTTGGGCGTGTTCTTAAACGAAAACGAATTCCATTATCTCGTATCAAATCGTATTTCCAGTAAATAATAATTTAATTATAATAAGAGCATCCTATTTTATCTCAAATTAAGAAGGTATAATAATTGGTACTACAATTATATATAGTACCATTAAGCAATTACGTGCTTTAGTGTTCGTATGATTCTTGTAAATTTCTGGTGAATAAGAAATTTTATATTTTGATTTGTGCCTTATATTGGCATTAAAAGTTTTGAAATTTGTTTAAACGTTTATTGTAAATGTAAACGTACAAATTTATTGCATTGACATATTTGATTACTTCCTTATTCGCTTATGTTCATTTATGTAATTGCATTACTCTATTTAATAAATTTTACCTCAAGTGAGGTCTGAATCTTTTCCAACTTCCTTTGTTTTATCATTTTATTTTTCATAATTTAGAGAAAAAAGAAGTCATATATTTACCATATTTAATTTAAAACATTTTTTTACGTTTTCAATTTTAATTATTTATATGGTTATTCTATGTACAAGGGTATTCTTATTATATATAGCTCGCCATTTAAAATAATTTACATTTATTTAATTGTATATATATTACAATAAATTCTTTCCCAATGAACTAGGGTAACGTATTATATTATTCAATTCATAATTACCACAAATTGTAATATGTCGACAAACAAACTTAGGTATCTTTAAGATTTATACAGGCAAGGTCTTAGTCAGAAGAAAAGAAAATTCAGTTCTTTAATTTTAACAATTGAATACCTCTTACGACCTGTTATACTGCCTCTATATACACACAAATGAAACATCGTGTTTCTTTTACACAAATAATTTTTTTTTTTACACTTTAATTGAAATCAATCCTATTATTTGATATTTGTAACATATTTAAAATATTCTTAAGAGCTTAAAAGTGAAAATTGCTGTAAAAATTAGCACCAAACTCTATAGCTAAAATTAAAATTTATAATAAAACAGTCGATAATGAATTAAACTCAATCTGATAAGTATTGCCCAAGCAATATTTTGAGAAGAAATTTAAGAATTTCAAAACATTTTGCTGACTTGCACAAAAAGAACTCAAGATCTTCACTCATTTGCTATGAATGAGTTGAAGACAAAAAATGATCCAGTTAAACTCGCAATGATGATTATAATGCAAACGTTAATGATCCAAAACACCATCCAGTTAAACTTACATAGATCCAAAGCTGAACAATAACAGGCGTATTTTAAACATGAAAAATTATAACATAAAAGTTGCTTTAATTCAAGAACCCCATTGTCTTAAAAGCACTGTTCCTAGTTTTCCAAATTCCTATGGCATCTAATCTAACTTTAATTCGGAGACTATCAAAATTGCTATAATTATTCGCTGTCATCAACTCAAAAGTTTTTAAGAATTAAAAAAACACTAATTATATTATGGTAACCTGAGACATTAATTTGACAGTTTAATTTTAATTCAATTTTTCTATTCTTTTAAACTTCAAAACATTAAAAATCTGGATCTCTGTAAAATAAATAAAATTTTACAGTTTAGGAAATTAACTTTTAATCAAATTATTCTCTCCTATCAAATTTAAAGTATAAATCGGGAATCTTTTTTAAAATAAATAAATTTTCACAAGATAAAAATATTTCAAAACTTATTTGGGCAATGGATAGTATCAATAAATCAGAGTTATGGTTTAGTCCTTTCTATAATGTTTGGGATAATAAATTGAGGCACTTTATTTATTCAAATAATCTTTTTATTATTAATGAAGGTTATGGACTAACCTTTCGATCTTCTCAAGGTACTACCTATATTGATTTTTGCTGCCGCGGGGGACAGAAATTCTGTCTGAGGTTTCATACTGGTGTCTTTCTGACTTTAAATCTCTCTCTGATAATATTGTGATTAAATTTGAAATCTCATTTTCTTCTTCTTCTTCCATCATAACTGCCTGGATTAACTTGAATTCATTTTTTATAATAGTTTCTGCAATTTTATTAATTTACATTCTAAAATTTTAAATGAGTGCTCTGGCTTTTTTCTTTAAATTTTTCATTGAAAAGTTCAGATATTATTGTTCATGACGTCGCTATCCTCTATATCCATCAACAAACCAGGAGCTTATAGTATTCCTTGATAGTCAATTGAAATCGGATATATGAGAAAAATTGAAAGAGATTTAAAAACAAAAATACTCGAATCGGGACAAAAGTAGTACTCAATTCTTCATGATGCAAAATCAAATTCCTCAAAAAACTTTCTGAACAACAATATTTGGAAAATATGTACGTATCAAATATTGTGGAAAATCCGCAACAATATATATATATACATATACATTGTTGCGGATTTTTCATGTATATATATATATATATATATATATATATACATATATAAATGAATGAAAGAAAATTCATGGAGAAAAATTGTAATTACAGGTATCCATCATTCGACTGAAATGCACACAACAATTTCGGAAGAAATATTTGATGCAATATTTGAAAATTCCTTTTCATTGGAAAAAGAGGAAAAGTTACTCAGAATTTCCGAAACAATGATGTTCATCTGATCCGACAAAATATTTTCTACTTCTGAATTTTGTTTCACTCAATATAAGGTCAACAATTTCATACGCAAATTGAAGCTTCAAAAGGCGCATGGACCAGATGGTATCTTCAATGAGAAAATAATACAATTTTGTGATATATTCCTTCGTTTCTTTTCACAATTTTTTACGCAGTTTAACTATTAAAAAGGCTTCAGATGTATGGAAAAGTGCTCTTATTGTAATTCTTAAAAATTATTTCTCGATTATTACTCAATTTTTTAAAGTATTAACCTACTTTCTACCATTGTTATATTTTCCTCAAAAGCTCTTTATTAATAGAAATTTGTTTTTGGGCAAAATGAAATTACTACTTAGCAACGACCAACATGAATACACTACGCAAAAAAAGATAGAGAACTATCTTGTGCGTTTGAAGTATATTGTGAAAAAGATAAATTCTTCCCACCACTTTAATTTTTCTAAATATTAAAGCAGTTTTTAATTACGAGTGGTAGCCATGTATTCTCGACATTTTGAAAGAAATGAGATTATCTAGCAACATTTTCTCCCTTGTAGACGACTCCTTGAATAATAGAAGATCTACAATCACTTGTAGTTCTACCTTGGAAAACGACACATTCAGAAGCAATTTGTTTCTGGCTTTATCCATTATAATGTAATATGTAATATAATGTAATGATATGTTAACGAAACTTGCAAGCTTCATTTGTTGCAATATTGAATTTAATTTTATGTTTTAAAAACAGACTACAATATGATCATATTATTAAAGCTTAAAAACTCTTACTTTACATCAGATTATCAAAAAAAAAAATTTAAACTGGAATCCATGCACATAATATAATGTCATGACGTTTCCATCATTTACTTTCAAATTAATGTTTATTATAAAATAATTTGTCTTCTTCAAATATTCAGTGATTTCTCCTTTCTGTTCTTGGTAAAAGTAAAGTATCTAGACATCCCTTTAAATAAATAATTCTCTGCTAGAAAACCCATATAACTAACAAATGCAATAAATTACAATTTGGACTGAACATATTTGATCGCATCTCATTTGGAATTAAATAAAATGTTATTTACATAATTTTTTAAACAAATATTGTGTCATTTATTTCTTATGCATCCAGTGCATGATATTCTGCACCATATTAAAAGATCAATCTTTTAGAACTTCGATAAATATAGAGATGTCTTAATTGTGGATATCGCATAATTAATTATGACTCTGCTTTTGCTCTTGCATGTCTTTCACCCACAGACATCAATAATTTAAGTAAAAATAGAATAACAAAAATAATCTCATCCAATCATCTTTAAATAACTGTGACATTTCCATGTTAATTTCATCTCTAAATCGGCCATTCAAGAGAAATCTAATTATCATTAATACATATAACAATAATTTTATAGAAAACTTTAAAACAGTTTGTTACACCGATGGAAATAAAATAAATAACAACGTTGGTTTTGCCTGCGCTATTTATAAAAATAGTCATGAATTCAGAATACAAAAATAAAGAATTTTCAACATTCGTTGAAAAATTCTTTGTAATGTAAATTCTTTTGTAAATCTCTTATGTAATAGATTTTATTAGACTGCATAAATGTGTTATTTACATGGATTTGATATCTCCTTTAGAATCACTGAAAACATTGAACACAAAGCATTGAACAATAATGTTGTTAGTATTATTCAAAAAATTTTTAGTATCATCATTGAACAAAATATAACCAAACTTTTCTTGCATTACTTCCATAAATAAATATTCAACAATGAAAAAGACAAGACTGACTCGCGAAAGATGCCATCAAATGCTACATTGTAATTAATGTTAATAAGCCAACATTTTATTTTAAAAGACACTCTAAGACGTGACCAGTAATATGTGGAATGCATTGTATATAGAATAATTTTTCCAAAACAATCGTTCATAATATATTCACTGAATCATTCAGTTTATGAATGGGCATACCAATTATGAATTTTATTGAAACAATTTTAAATTGTTCTTCGCTACTGCAATGTAGGTTGAGGGCAAAATATCAACTACATTCTTTTACCAGCTCCATGCTTAAACATTCTAGAAATATTTTAAGGAAAGAACTAACCCCTTCAAAATGTCAAATGGCCTTAGAATGTTTGTCAACATTTCAAAAGAAGCCTGCTTTCACAGACTTTTGTAAATTTGTAGAATTTTTACTTTCATGTTGTATAAATCTATTCTTCATCGATCTTTTATTTTAATTTTCTGTTGTGATGACATGTATTGTTTTAAATTTACCATTTATTTGATGCTTATATTACTTTGTCATTCATTTGTTTATAAATGACTTCTTAAGACTCTTGTGATTGTGATAAACAAAATTTCGCGCGAATTTTTAAAAAAGGGGGATAGAGCTGTAGTATCAGGGCCCACTGCTGAGAACCAGAAGATTTCCGGTGCCCCCTGTGGAATTTCGGTTGAAAATTTGCCCAGATATAAAAATAAATATAGTTAATTTTTTCTTGCCCCTTTTTTCATTCTAAGACAACATTTATTACAAATAAATAACCTTTCTGGTTACTTTTTTTTCTTTTTCTTTACGTAAACAATTGCCAAATAGCAATAGTTCGCTAAAGAATGTTTCCAAGAAACTTGAAGTGGAAACTTTCATGGTTGACTATTAAGAATACTAACGTTTATGTGATTTCAATTGCAGCCTCAGAGATTCTTCTGCCTGTAATTAGTAGTCCAGAATTGACTATCTGTTATAGAAAACTCAAGGGGCATTAATAGTGGATGATTATTTATCAAGAAATTTGTATGACTAAAAATTATTTATAGATTTTTAAACGCGTCCCGACTTCAAAAATCTGAGAACCACTGGACCCAATATTCGTCGAATGACTAAATTCGGTTTGTTGTTGATATAACCATAAGAAACCTTAAAATATTAAATTCAAAAAAAATAACTTCAAGAAATATGAAAATATGTAGAATGTTTTTCACAAAGACAGGATTTTTTAAAAAAATCACTTATCCTGTATAAAATTCCTCAAAGCGCCGGATAAGTAAAGCTGTATTCTTTTTAGCATTTGATATTATACATTTCAAATATTTTGCTAATTGGAAATGTCAACAACATTTTAAGTACTCGGTTTTAAACTAAATTATGAAATGCATGATATATGTAATGTCCAACACTTATAAAGCTACTACATAAGTTTCTTGTTTTAAGATGAACATTTCTTTTTTTTTTCCTTTTGCAACACCTTAATCACGGGCCATGGCTACGTAGTCCACTGTCGACTAGATAGCTGAGAGTGGAACATAGGTGGGCCTAATATGGATCACGAACACCCCTACACTTCAGGGAATGACAGTGTCTTTCTGGGAGAATTTTTGGGCTTGCACACTTTAGGCTAATTATACCTGACCTACAGTTTAACGTGGATTCCGAACCACTAATAAACATCTATGCCACCGCACGGATTCGAACCTGAAGCATGTGGTGCCAAAGGCCGGAGGACTAGTCAATTTGACGTAGGGAATAAAACCCTTGAGAAAACTATGACAATGCAAAATACAATTTACCAAGTTCGTGACATGAAAAAAAAAAAAGTATTTTATTGATATAGCATTATACGAAAGACACATTTTCATATTTAGTTACTAATCTTTGAACTTCTTATCGTTTCTTTAAATACTAAAAAATAAAAAGTAGTTCAGTAGTTTTAGTAGTAAGTAGTAAGTAGTTTAAGTAGTATATCTTATTAAGTAGAATAATATAAACTACTTAATAATAATAATAAATAAATAGTAGGCTGTACTATTAAATAATATATAATTAATTAAATCGTTAAAGAAATTCAATTCAAAAAATTTTAAGCAAATTATTTGTTTCTTGCATTAATCTGTTGTCACTCTGAAACTAAGATACATTTTTACGCTTATGAAAGTTTGCGATTTGTAAGTCAATTAGAAGTAAACACTTATCTCCAAAAACAACAAGACTCGAACCAGGATTATTTTTTCTTCCTTTACTTTTTTTGGATAAATGCCATAAAGCCGTTTTTAGAAAGTGGTTTTTCTGTCTCTATTAGTCCATAAAGTGCAATAAATATTTTGATGAAAACTGAGCAAACAAAAAATTAATGGAAATACTAAATAACACGCTTCGTGAAATGGAAAGCAAATGGCGAAACACACATACGGCAACATCGGACAATATCAATTTAACAAAAAGCAAAGCAAACAAAAATGTTACGGAAAAAATATTGAACCATTTCTACCCAGAATCAGAAACTAAAAAAAGAAATGAATGAAAGGAAATAAAAAATAAAAAAAGACTTTGTTTTGCTTTATATAAATCGATAGCAGTAGTTGTTGAAAAAAATGATGTGTACTGGTGAATTCGAATAAGTAAAATATCATGTATTTGATTTTGTGCTTGTAAACAACTAATTCAATGAATTTATATGAATATAATTAAAATTTATCAAAAAAATATGGTTAGAAACCGTGCGAAATAAATAAATTAACAATGGAAATAATTATATCACATTTATATACTTGTCCAAAATATTTCTAAATGGAGAATAAGTTATTTTTTTAAATGTATTTTATGCAGTCTTATTAGCACTTCTTATATATATATATATATATATATATATATTTAGGATCTAAGAATATTTCATTCATACATCTATTAATCTTAAAATCGATATCAGTAGTTGTTGAAAAAAATGATGTGTATTAGTGAGTTCAACTAAAAAAATATCATTTATTTGATTTTTGATTGTAAAACAACTAATTCAATGAATTTACATGAATATAATAAAAATGTATAAAAACAAGGGTTAAAATGTGTAAAATAAATTGAATTAACAATGGAAAGGATTTCATCCCATTTATATACTATTCCAAAATTTTTCTAAATTGCGAATAACTTTTTTTCAAACAAATTTTATGTAATCTTATTTACAAGGCTTATGACTTATGTATATACTTCTAATTTTTTAGTATGTAAGTATATTTCCCTCGTATATCAATAAAACTTCAATAAGCATTTTTATAATTATGTCATTTAATAAATCTTCCTTTGGAAGCAGTAGATAAAAGTTATATGTAAAAACTCAGTATGAATAGTGTTGGTATTTTTAACTACACTATTCATATTGAACTACACTATTTTTTAACTACTTTTTTCTATTCATATTGAATTTATATAAGATTAAATAAAATGAATTAATGCAAATTCTGTTGTTTACATAAAAACACTTATTTTTTGTAATCACACTTTAAATGAAGGAGATATTTCTCCTGGGCTAAGATTATTCGTCATATAGTTTATTTTATAATTTTTTAAAATCTCTTAAAATGTATTTAGTTTATTTATTTAAATACTTAAAGTTTTAATTTTTTTTTAAAAACCAATAAAAGAAAATTTAAATTTAAATAAATTTTTATTATATTTTAAAATCAAATTTTTTTTTTAAATAAATGAAAAGAATATAAATTTATTCATATAATACATGGGATTCAAAGAGGCTGAGTATGCATAGCCACTTCAAATAGAATTATTAACCAAAAAATCACAACTATAATCAATAATATGTTTTTAAATAATAATTGGAAAAAAATGCGTAAAATAATAATATAAACAATAGGGGTTATTAACAAGATTGTAGTTTTTCACTATGATATTTTTTTTTGGTTTGGGATAAGGAGTGAATTTGATGCAAAATTTATTCATACAATACATGGGGTTCAAAGAAATTGAGTATGCATCGTCACTTTAAATGGAATTATTAACAAAAAACTACCCTCAAATATAATCAATAATATCTTTTAAGTAATAATTGGGAAAAAAATGCGTAAAATAATAATAAACATTAAGGATTATTAACCAGATTATAGTTTTTCACAATGATATTTTTTGGTTTGTGATAAAGGGTAAATTTGATGCAAAATTTATTCATACCATACATGGGGTTCAAATAAATTGAGTATGCTTCGTCACTTTAAATGGAATTATTAACCAAAAACTCACAATTACAATCAAAAATATGTTTTTAAGTAATAATTGGAAAAAAACGCGTAACATAATGATACATATTAAGGATTATTAACAACCTTGTAATTTCTCCCGGTGATTTTTTTTTAGTTGTGATAAAATGTGAATTTGATGCAAAGATGATTTTTGTGATAGATGAAATAAAGTACTAAAAATTTTTCATTAATTTCAGTAAATCTTGTAATGAATAATTAAATTATAAATATCTAAAAATGTTATCACCATCAAATAATAAAAGCTATATAAACTGGTTTAAGAAACACTGAATAGAATGATTTATTTTTCAGTTCCTTCTATTAGCTCACACTCTCCCTATATATATCTTGTTCAAATTTTCAATCGTTCATAAAAATACTTTTTATTCATTCACTCAAGTTCAAATACATTTTCTTTGAACTTGTAGTGGATGACACTGGATGTTAATTCAGTTTTTTTCAAATATTAATTAATGAATTTAAATTAATTAATTAAAACTTTTTAGATTTAAGTTGCATATATTTACCAATAAATGGCACCAGATAAACTTAAAAAAATGAATAAAAATTATTTATAAAAAGACTTTCTGCAATGTAGTGAAAAGAAGTAGGAAATGGCTTTAAATTTTTTTTTATATTACTTGTTATGTTTTTGTTTTTACAATGAAATTAAATTTTACAAGTAGAAATGTTTCGAATTACATCTACGAACCACAAACTTGTAGTTTTTTTTTGTTCTGTTAATTGAATTTGGATTCAAAATCACGAGATATCCTGTCTACAGCATTCATGCAACATTCTTTTTGGGTAAATTTTTGTTTTTAAGTAATTTATTTTATGTTTTAATATTAATCAGCTACTCAATGACTAAAATATAAATATTTGCTGAAAAACTGAATCATTCTACATACACATTCGTAGGAAAACATTTTTTTTGTATCAAATTGAATGTTACATTCTTTTTTAAGAAATATTTCTTTATTTGTATCTAATTTAGTTGTGGTTAAAATAGGGAAATTTTATAAACATAAATAATTTTATTTTTCAATTACTTCTATTAGCTCACACTCTCCCTATATATATCTTGTTCAAATTTTCAGTCTTCCATAAAATACTTTTCATTCATCCATTGCAGTTCAAATACAATTTTTTTAAACTTGTAGTGGATGACACTGATGTTAATACAGTTTTTCAAATATTAATTCATTCATTAAATTTAATTCATTCATTTTAGTTTTTTGTTTAGATTTAAGTTGCATGTATCTAACAATAGATGACGCCAGATAAAACTTAAAAAATGAATGAAAATTATTTATAAAGGACTTTCTGCAATACAGTAAAAAAAAAAAAAAATAGGAATTGATTTTAAAAAAAAATTTATATTAATTGTTTACTTGTTCAATTAACTTACTACATACTGTGGTAACATAAAGGATATTATTTCCTAAATATTTTGAAAAACTCTTTTGCAAAAATATGTAATTTTCTCGTAAACATATTTTGCTGAAAAATAATACATACGAGCTTATTAATTTTTGTATAAACAAATTAAATTTCTTTTTCAACAGTCTCAGAATTAATAAAAATATCTTTCGAGAAATATTAGTTTTATTTTTATGTGTCACGTGTTATCTTTTATGTTCCCTTCTCTTTATCTGACTTAAAAGCTTATGAAAAAGCAATTATTCTAAAGTGAGTGGATGATAAAAGCTTTCTTAGTGAACAAGAAGAAAAGATACAATAATCAAAGTGCAATCCTTTCTTTTTGCGGCGAAATATAGATCTTTTCTATTTTTTTTAAAAAATGTCTTTCATAACGAACGTAATTATATTTCAAGTTGCTTTATCCAATTTCTGATACTGTTATATATTTTTTAAAAAGTCACCAACCAACAAAATTATAAAGAATAATTATACTGAATCTGTTATAGGTTATTTTTTATAATAATAATAATAAGTATCAATGTAAATTTGTATATATACATATATATATATATCAATATGGGCCTGAATAGCCGAAGGCAGGCGCTCGATGCCACAGGTTTCGGACTCAAGTCCAGGCGGTGAAATGAATGTTTGTAGTGGTTCAGAATCTATTTTAAACCGTAAAGCATTGCGGAAGTATTGTTAATCCCCATCCGTAGCTTATCTTGAAGCTAAACACACCTCTTGGTGACACATGCTAAGTGAGTAACGTCTGTGCAGCGCTTGCCTTAAGGCATCCAAAACAACTGTCTAAGAGTTTTCCAACTGAATTAGTACAAAAAAATATATCAATATAGAAAAAAATTTTTAGATTTTCATATATATAAATTATTTACATCATCATCGGCGCAACAGCCCATTGTGAGCCAAGACCGTCTACCTACTGGTAGATTTCGAAGCGATATATTTTTCTTTTTCGGGATAGGGTTTTAGCTCAGGCCCAACGCTCAACAGTCATCTGAGACCGGGACCTACAGCTTAAAGGGGATTCCGAACCACTACAACATCATCCATGGCACCGCCGGTACTGAAGCTGAAACCTGTGGTACCGAACGCCATATAAATCTCTCTCTCTATATATACACATTAATGTGACCACCACCACCTACTTTCGACGTCAACTTGAAATAACCAATCACAAAAGGCAGGTGGCAGCACATTGCAGTGGAATGTATATAAAGGATGTCCTAGGAATCAGAAAGCATTTCAATCTTTGGAGTAATGCCGAAACGTAGCGTCTTTATGAGACGTAGCGTATAGTATATAAACACTTTTGACAGGTGGTCAAATTAATGTGACTGGACTGTGTATATAGATAGATAGATAGATATTCTTTCAATTTACTTTACGGGAAAAGAACTTAAAAAAATTAAATTTTTCTCTTATTGCCTTTGACCTACTTCTTTGATTACGAACTTAATTAATATTATCATGTTAACAATATATACAGTCCAGTCACATTAATGTGACCACCTGTCAAAAGCCAGAAGATACACTCTTGTATATTCTTGAAGTGGAGTGTGGAATGTGGTTTTAAGTGGAATTCTTTATATACACCCCACTGCAATGTGCTGCCACCTGTATTTTGTGATTGGTTACTTCACGTTGACGTCGAAAGTAGGTGGTGTCCCATTAATGTGACTGGACTGTGTATACTGCTATGTCAATTTGTAGATTTTAAATCATTTGTGTCCCCCCTATTTCTTTCTGTACAAGCAAATTAGTTATTTTCTTTAAAAAAAAATTGTGCCTCCAACAGAAAATCTAAGTTTGTTTATTTAAGGATCAAAATTAAATTTAGCATTGGATTTTCTCAATACCTCATGACTGAATACGAGATTTCAAACTAAATATTAGATTATGTACTTCAAAATCAGCTCTAGCTTTAATGAAGGGTTAACTACGGCTCTCGGTGAAGCATGAGGTCGTTTCAAACAATGGCACAACTGCAATTAGTTTCCGTAGATTCCTAGTTTGATATATGAAATGAGGAGTCATACATCATTCGGGAGATGGCCATCATTCTGACGTATGAAAGGCTAAAATTAAAATCAATTTCGTATTCCACTACATGCACTTGTTCATGAAATGAGCCCAACTAATCATAGGCCAGATTTATTATAGGTGTTTCGAAATAGATATAATTACTTATTAATCGATAATATAGTAATCTTACTATTTATATCGCAGTTCACGTACATTACTATATTATCGAACAGAGATACTACATTTTTAAGAGAAAACATAATTCTTAAAATATTATACTGATAATAACTGATAGATTACATTAAAATGTTCATTTATATTCGTATAGTATAAATAAACATACACATATTTAATGTGGGTAGGTGCTGCTCTTCTGTTAAAATAAGAGTGTGATAATGATTCATATAGTGATGTAAGATAGCCTGTATTAAGCTTCTTATATATTAAAATTAGATAGTATTTGTCCTTCTTATTATTTCTTGAAACATTTATAAACAAAAAAAAAAAATATATACACAAGAACCACAATTTAAGAAAAACCATTCCATTTAATGTTTTTTAACCATCACAAAATCTTATAATGATTATATAACATAAAAAAATTATAACATCTGTAGTAATGTATATTATCTAGAAATATTTAAAATACTTTTTTATCGCAATGATTCCAGCATTGACTAGCATTTTTCTTGCGTTGGTAAGTTGGGAATATTTTTAATTTAAAATTATATCTGATGACATTTACAAGGTCTCTCGTGTTTTTACCATACACTATATTTGATCGAATAGACTTTTGTAGATTCATCATAATAAATATTTCTATAAATAACATTTATATTTAGAAGTTGTACTATCAGGTTAAAGTAAAACATTCACAAATCATCTCATAAAGAGTATATAATTTTTTATATTACTTCAGAAGGGAATCTATAAACAACCACAGTATAGAATGTTGAAATATTTTTTTTTTTTGAATTTGTATGTGCAGATTAAACTATTATCTCTTTTCACTGATCTCATAGCTATTCAAGTAGATAAATAACAAGTGTAAAATATGAATCAAACCTTTCTTCAGAAGTTCTTACTCTTTTTAAATCCTTAAGAAACTTTTTTTCATTCTAATGTAGCAAACACTTAGACAGCTTGGTCTTGAATGCCTTAAGGCAAGCGCTGCACAGACGTTACTCACTTTGCATTACCCAGAGGGTGCGTAAATGGAAGATAAGCTACGGACGCGGAGTAACAATGCCCCCCGCAACGCTCTACGAACGGTTTAAAGTGGATTCCGAACGACTACAAACATCCATGGCACTGCCGGGCTGGAACCCGAAACCTGTGGCACCGAGCACCAGAGCGCTGGCCACTCGGCCATTCAGGTCCTTCCTTAAGAAACTATATAAGAGTTTAAACAGAATCAGTGAACTCAACAAAATATAATGTATAAAAAACTAATAGATGTATAAGCCTTAAAATGATTTTTACACTATTTTATAAATTTCTGCATGGGCATGAAATCATTTAGGTAAAACTTTTCTATAATATTTTTCATCGATTCTGATAAATAGTGATTGACTTTAAGCATTTTGAAAAGAGAAAGTACCATGGAATGTGAACACTTCTTAATCAATGGCCATTCCTACCGTTTCTAATATATTTATTGCTTTCGTCGACTGTAAACTATCAAATATGTAATTAATAAATGTACAAATTTCATGTTAGTCTTTCTCTTACAGTTATTTGGCTATATTTGCTTTTAAATTTTCAAAGTCTATAGAAATTGGAATTAATAATAAATTGAGACTGGCATAAGACTGAATTTAAACAAAATCAGTAAACTCAATTACACATAGTGTATGAAAGAACAAATTCATGGACGAGCCTTTAAATGATTTTAACACCATTTAAAAAATTCTACATGAACATTTAGGTATACCTTCTCTATAATGATTTTTCATAGTTTCTTATAAATAATGATTGGTTTCAAGCATTTTAAAAACAAAAAAGAACATGGATTTTGAAACTCCTAAAGCAATGGTCTTTCCTATCATTTCTGATATATTGCTTTTATAGACCTGTAAACTATCAATTATATAATTAGTAGATGTAAAAAGTTAATGTAAATCTTTTTCTAGCAGCTATTTGTCTATAATGGGTTTTAAATTTTCGAAGTCTATAAAAGCTGGGATTGATAATAAATTGAGACTGGGATAAGATTTGAGTTTAAACAGAATCAGAAAAATTCAACTGCATATAGTGTATGAAAAACTAATTGATGGATGAGCTTTCAAATGACTTTAACATCATTTCACAAATCTCGCATGAACATGAAACCATTTAGGTAAACCTTCTCTATAATATTTTTTCCTAGTTTCTGATTAATAAAGATTGGTTCCAAGCATTTTGTAAAGAATAAGTACCATGGAATGGGGCAACATCTTAAGCAATGGTACTTCCTACCATTTCATATTTTGCTTTTAACGACCTGCATTATATATAATTAATAGATGTAGAAATTTGATGTAACTATATTCCTTACAGCTATTTGTTTATATTTGTTTTTAAATTTTCAAAGTCTATGGAAGGTGTGTTTGATAATAAATTCAAAGAACACGACGAAACAACAAAAAAAAGGAATGAAGCACAATTCTACGAACTTGAGAAACCAGATAACTTGTTTCTACATCACTTAATAAAATCCCACAATGGCCATGGAATATTCTGAAGACAAAAAAGGAAGGGTGGAACGTGTATATCCCCCCACCCACCCTCTCATTTTATTTGATCAGTTCTGACCAGTAGCAATTGACCTGAGGAATGGGATTGGCGTTAGAATTCCCAAGTGAGAAAATGGCATCCCAGGAACAAAAACAAGCGCTGTCTATTTTCCTAACAAGAAGTTATCTCCTGGGAGATGAAAAAGGATTATTTCTTTTCTCCGTTTTACGGTGTCTTATCCGTCAAGATCTGGACGGGAAGCACATCCACAAATAAAGAACTACGGTCATTATGGAAGGAGACTTTTAAAAGCCACTAGCCTTTTAATCGTGGTAGTTATCCTCAATTTTGATGGCTGAACACTCTAATTTGGACAGAAACTAACTTCTTCTGGAAGAAAAAAAGGGATTGGCTTTAAGGAAACTACAGTAGCCTTTGAGTGCGGAAATGTGCTGTTTAAATGTGTAAAAAAATCGTAGGTTGTTATATTTCTAAATTAATCTAAGTTTTCTGAAAAAAAAAAAAAAATGATTCTTTTGGCCATTATTACCTGCTAATACAAATTTAATAAGTTGTTTTAAAATATAATAAGGTACTTTACTTCAGTTTTCATAACTAACTACACTAAAAAAAAAAATGAAAATTCTTATAAGCAATTTTAAATTACATTTTCTACAAAACAATAATAATTGCTTTTCCATTCATATAATTTTGCTGAACTAGGAAATTTCCGCAATCTAAGAAGATTTTTATACATTTCCTAGTACACACATGATTTTGTTGCTGTATGAAATAAAAAAGTAATGGATGACGTACAAGAGTGCATTAGAATAATAAATTAATGAATAACGTTCATAGTACCATGAATGCACCGACTATAGCGAATTCCATTATAATGTTCGAATAATAAAACATAAATCTACACTCAGAAATGAATGACAAAGTAGGAAATTCCATGAAAATATTCTTTCTATTAATCACCATTAAGATCCCAGTATCGGTATGCAATGATTTTATAATTTACATTTAACAGAACACATCATTTGAAATTTTATAATAAACAGTTATTTTATGATCGATATGCAATAATTTCAATATGCATACAAATCACATGCAGCATTTGCCGTTTACCTTCTCTGGTACAAGAGGTTGCATCCGGTGTATGACATACTTTACTGCTGCTCGTAAACTGTCATTTTGATTATTTGTAACAGCTCGCCGTGTGTTCTCTTTGAAGGAACTTAGGTAAAAAACAAAATTTTGTAACTCCACCAGCTTGCACAACGAATTTAAGGTATCTCATGTTCAAAAGTCACACGGAGTGATGTATGAGGAATGTAGTGGCCGTTCAATCAGAAAATATTGATTTTCTCATTACCAAAATTAGCTGTAAAAAGTTATGGGCTGTACAAAAATATGTGGTTCTGCTCCATCTTGCAAAAAAATTGCCGTGTCCAACCACTTTCATTGCTGCATTTCAGGAATGACAAAAATTTCCAGCATTTACCGATATTTTTCACCAATAATGATACAGGTAATAGAACATATAGAAGTAATATTCTCAAAAAAGTATGCTCCTGTTATGAATACAACAGTGATTCTACACCACGATGTCGATTGCAATTCGAGCAAGAAACATTAGCACGAAAGCCGGAGCTTCTCATAATCAGTCACTTACAGTTCTTGCTCACGATAGATCTTAAATGGATAGAAACACAATAATTTCCGTAATCTTTTCCTGGCAATAGCATAAGACATATCCATTTCGCGAGTTATTGCATCAGTGCTTGGGCCACTATTAGTCCCTGTATTTTCGAACATTCCCGTGTTTATTCTGTTACTGCATCGTCTGAAATTGCTTTTCGCACTCTGCCAGCTTTAACTCCCAGCAATCCAGATTTCATGATTTTTTTATCATGAATCTCAGTGTTATAATAGGCATTATACCTTTATGCATGTTATGAAGCCTTCTAACAGGTGGGAACACAAAAAAAATGTTGCAGGAATGCTGGAGACAGGATATCTCGTGATTTTGAATCCAAATTCAATTAATAGAAATAATATCCTTTTATGTTACCACAGTATGCAATAACTCAATTGAAAAAATTAAATTATTTATGTTTATAAAATTTCTCTAATTCAACCACAACTACATGAGAAACAACTAAAGAAGCAGTTTAAAAAAAAAAGACAATTTTCAATGGGATAAAAATTTTATTCTACGAATGTGCATGTAGAAAGATCCAGATTTTTAAGCAAATAATAATATTGCAGATATTGAATGGGCTGGTTATTATTAAAGCATAAAATAAATTACTTAAAAACAAAAACAATTCACCAAAAAGAATATTGCAGGAATGCTGGAGACAGGACATCTCGTGATTTTTAATCCAAAATTTACAGTGGCAAAAACTACAAGTTTGTGATTCGTAGATGTAGTTCGAAACATTTCTACTTGTAAAATTTAATTTCATTGTTAAAGCAAATCATGAAAATAAATCATTCTATTCAGTGTTTCTTAAATCAGTTTTTATAGATTTTATTATTTCATGATGATAACATTTTTAAATATTTATAATTAAATTATTCATCACAAGATTTACTGAAATTAATGAAAAAAATTGTTTGTACTTAATTTAATCTATCACAAAAATTATCTTTGTGTTAAATTCACATTTTATCACAAACCAAAAATATCATAGTGAAAAACTACAATCTTGTTAATAATCCTTAATGTTTATTATTAAAATTCTCTAAGAGTCGCTTTTGCCGCCAGATTGCATTCTCTAGTGTACGAGTTAAACATGCTGTGTTACGATAGGACACATTTAAGGACAAATCAAGAATGAGTTAATGAACAGATGATTGAATGTTAGCTCTACTCATTTTAAAAGAGAATGAGTGGCCCTGATGTTACATAAGCATTAGGAAATTTGAAAATCTATGTATATTGTGAAAAGTGACATGATGGCCGAGTGGCTAGAGCTCTGGCGCTCGGAACCACAGATTTCGCATTTGGGTCCAGGCGGTGCCATGGATGTTTGTAGTGGTTCGGAATCCACTTTTTAAGTCCCGGTCTAACAGGATCGTAGAGCGTTGCGGGGGTATAATTATTCCGCGTTCGTAGCTTATCTTCAAGCTACACGCACTTCCTGAGTAATGCTAAGTGAATTACGTCGGTGCAGAGCTTGCCTTAAGGCCTCCAAGTCAGCTGTCTAAGTGTTTGCCAGCTTCATGAGAAACAAGTATTATATATAAAAAAAAAAAAATTAAATCAATTCCTACTTTTTTTTTTTCTCTGTGTTGCAGAAAGTCCTTTATAAATAATTTTCATTCGTTTTCTTAAGTTTATCTGGCGCCATCTATTGGTAGATATATGCAACTTAAATCTAACAAAAACTAAAATTAATTAATTAAATTTAATGAATGAATTAATATTTGAAAAACTGTATTAACATCAAGTGCATCCACTACAAGTTAAAAAATGTATTTGAACTTGATTTTATTAACGATTGAAAATTTGAACAAGATATATATAGGGAGAGTGTGAGCTAATAGAAGGAATTGAAAAAAATAAGTGAAAAAAGATTGTGAAATGTTCATATTGAGTACGTGACAACAGATAAGAATTTTTAAATTAATTTTTCAAATCAACTACGATATTGGTATAACTTGGTGTATATATATGTATATATATACTGGTATCGAGTTCTTCATACATGTAAATTTGCATCGTATCTTTATTTCATCCATCATTTGTGGTTTGTCTGAATTTTAAAAATATTATTTTCTTAAAAATTGCAGTATATTAGGAACTTCCCAATTATACTAATTTTTTAATGTAATATTGTGCAAATACAAACAAATTACCGTGAAGCAACCTTTATGTTTGACGTTATCCAAATTCATAATTTTTATAGATATTTATTAAACCTAGTTTCCATTATAAATTAGTACGTTCGTGTTCAATAATGAGATTAAGACAGAACAAATCCTTTTCAGTTTAAATGTAAAAAAAAAAAATAAATAAATTGAATAAGTATATAATAAAAATAAATAATGTTATATTTTATTAAAGGACTTTTTTTAAAGGAATTAAGCTTTCCATTTTGACAAATGTGAAAAGATTTTTAGAATGTGGTTTAAAGGCGTATTGTAACAGCAACAACAAATTAAATTACACCGAGTTCTTTGATTATTTTTAAAAAGATGGTACAGAATTATGAAGTCCTTATTCTTAGCTAATTTGTTTTTGTAAAGTAACATTAATAATACCAGACATTTATTGGAATGTGAAAAAGGATTTTGTCTTGAACAAATAATAAATAATTTTGATGGAAAAATCTTATTTTGCTAATGGTATAGAAAAAGTAGTTATTTGTTCAAAGTATGTGTATCTTACAAGATGAGAAAGATTAATTTTTTTTTCAACATTTATTAAATTCCTTTAAATTGAATTATTGCATGACGCTTGAATATAAAATTAATAAAATGAATTCCTAAAAACTGTTTTAATAAAATGAATTTGAACTTCTAATAAAATGAATTCCTAGAAAACTGTTTTTTAGAGCAAGTCTTTCTGGAATTCTTATAACAAATTAATATTAGTGTAAAATTGCTTAGAGGAGTGTTGGTAGTTGGATTGTTGGATTGGATGAGAATTTTTTAAGTTTAAAAATGGTTTGTTTTATTATCGTCATGTATAACATAAATTTAAGTGCTTGCACTGAAGCAAAACCGTATTGAAATCTATTAAGATAATTTTGTAACTCTATTCTCTAAACACATTTTTTCAAAACAATTACACTTTTTGTATGTTAAAGAAATACCATTAAATGCTTTTCAGCAAAAATTCATTGATATTAAAAATAATAATAATAAAAAGATTAATAATATAATATTTTTACAAAAATTTTAATACTATAAAAATTTTTAGATTTGTTCAGTTTAAAAATGGTTTGTTTTATTATCATCATGTATAAGTTCTTGCACTGAAGCAAAAACGTATTGAAATCTATTAAGATAATTTTGTAATTCTATTCTCTAAACACATTTTTTTCAATATAATTACAATTTTTTGTATGTTAAAGAAATACCATTAAATGCTTTTCAGCAAAACTTCATTGATATTAAAAATAATAATAATAAAAAGATTAATAATATAATATTTTACAAAATTTTAATACTATAAAAATTTTTAGATTTGTTCAGTTTTTTTCATAAAAAAAAAAATGTTGAAAAAGATAAATATTCTTATTTTAGGATGAATTTATAACAACTGACGTGCGGCGAAATTTAGAACTCACATATGAAAATGGTTGAAAATAAAATTTGTTTTTGCATAAAAGTTATAAAGAATCTGAATGTTATTTCTAACTTTGGGAATGTACAATTTTACGTTTACTATAAAAACAATCAGTTTTCCTCAGTAAAATTCCCATTTTCATAAAAAATAAAAATATTGATGTTCTTATTGAAAATTAAATTAAATATTGGAAAATCATTGGAATTTGGTTACAATGGCAATGATAATCTGTTTAAATGTTTGAAATAGGCTCGATATAAAGTATTTTTATGTTAAGTGTGTCATAATTGAGATTCATTAACTAATAAATTAATTAATTATTATCCTAATTGAATTTATAATTCCTCTATTTTTTTCTATAATAAAGATTCAAATTTTTTTTTTTATCAAGCATCAAACCATTAAAAGGTTATATAGATCATTTCTAATTCATGTTCAAACATGAAGTTCTTAAAAATATTGAAATTATGGGAAGAGTGTGTATGGTGTATGTTTTTATAATTATATTACACATTTATTCTTATGTCTAACTATTTCGTTGTCGTGTGATTTCTTCAAATGATATTTTAATGAAAATTAATATACGTGTTTTTATATTTATATTATTTATTTTATTGTATTTTTATAACAACATATATTTTAATATTTTTGATAAGGCATTCCACCTTGTCAGAGTTCTTCAAAAACTTAAAATATTTTTTTCTTTGTATAAGTTTAGTTAAAAATATTTAAGGCAAGTACTTTCTTACATAAAAATAAACAAACTATTTGACTAAATTTACTTAAAGAGAGCAAAATGAATATAAATGCATAGATGTATAATGTATAGAAAAAGAAACAATTGATGTTTCAGAAAGAATTAAACCATTATTTCGGTGGCACTATTACATGCAATGTTCTAATCAATAAGACATCTGACCTTTATGCAAGGTGCATCGGTTAGCTGATATTTACATTGATTAGTAAAGACTATTAATGTTTCTCTATGCTATTTCCTGCCAAACATTCTTTTATTAAATCTATGAGATCCTGGAACGTTTAGATGAGCCTATCAGTCCTCACATTTGCTACATTGAGAAGAGATCTGGGTGTCTAATAGTCAAAGTAAATACTTGACATATAGGAAAGCAGTCATTAAAGGATATAATACGTCCACTTGCTATGGGAGAAGGACAGCTTAAAGGGATTTACAGGACATTCCAGATGCAGCCTTGCTTTGAGGGTTTTATGGATGGCAAAACGGTCCATAAAAGTGTCCTGATGGCCAAGTGGCCAGCCCTCTGGATTCAGATTCTGGCCCGAATCCTAGTGGTGGCATGTATGTTTGATAGTTGTTCGGAACCAATTTAAATTGTAGGTAACTGTCTAATTAGAGCTAGTGTGCAAAGAATGACACTAGAGTGACAACTGAACCCATAAAATTGCATCACATGTCATAACTCCAGCTTGTCGTTTCATATGGTGGATGAAAGACACCATATGAAAAGACAACCTGGTAAAAGTCATATTAGTAATAAAACGTCTCCAGATACGTTAAAAATTTTATACTCCCCTGTTCACCAGGTCTCAGTTTGAAGCGGAACACAACGCTAAACATAATTCCGTTTCTCTCTGGGAGATTCAAGGTCAAACAAGCCCGACATGACGCCAAGCACATTTGTAGGTGTGGCTACATATGCGCAAGAATATTGAACACAGTGAGTACTGAGATCTCAAACTTTTTTCCCTGAGATACCAATAAATTTATTTCTGCTCAAAATTAGAGACCCATTCCATTATGTGACCACTTCTCCTCTATCAAAATCATTAAAATCCCCTCTCAGCCTTTTCATATTCAGTGACACATAAATATAATTTAAAACCCCATGGACCAAATAGAAAATTAATGAACTTTTTATGAAATTGAATGAACAATTAATCATTTCTATAACCCTTGAAATATTTCTCAATACACTTGAAATAGTAATTGAATTCTCTGTTCACAGTTTTTCACTCCAAACAAAATATTTCATTCTTCATAGAATGAAAGCCATCATAATGTTTTTTTTAGTCCATGCGATACTTCGATACCATTATTTGTTCCTTCAATATCGTATTATTTCAGTTGCACTTATGATTTTTATTACATAACACCATAGCGTGTTTTCCTTTTCTGTTTTTCAATTTATCATTCATGTAAGTTTATTATTTTTCTATTTATTTATTTTTTTTTTCACCAGATTTTTTATATTTCTTTTCTATCGTCTATTTAAAAATAATGCAATAATTTACTGAAATGTATTTTAATATATTTTGTTTTGTATTTCTGATTATGAATTAGATATAAATTTACTTTTTTAAAAAATTAAGAAAAAATATCAATGCTATACACAAAAGTATTCACAAATCTAATAGTAAAAAAAAATTCAAACAAGATATGCTGATTTTATTCAACAAAATTAGTGGAAACTTATTCCCGAACAAATCCACTACATTGCGTTACCCTTTAAAAATCCCTTCTACAATCCAACAACATCCTACAGGCACATTATTTGGCACATTAAACACATCTTCCAAACCAAATCCAACGACAATGAGCGAAAGAAAGAGGATGTGAAATATCACACATGGCATCATCAGCAGCAGAAATTTATGCGAAACAATGTTAAAGAAATGAACAAGAAGAAGCAGATTACAAATTGTGGCTTTTATATGGGATAATTGAAGCCATTTTCAGAATTCCGCTGAAAGATTTGTACAAAAAAAAAAGAATCCGCCGACTTTAATACAAAACCACCATTTAGAATAATAGCAATGGAAGAAAAGGGAATAGTGAAAAGGCAGGAAAAATAAAAAATATAAAAAAAAAAAATGAGGGGAAAAAAAGACAGAAAAATCAGGAGTAAGGAAGACAAGCCTTTTGCTCGTCCATCCTTAATTTACGGATCCCTAACAAAATAATTAAAGCCTCTATTTTGATATTCAGTGGCATATAAATATAATTTGCAACCCATGGACCAGATAGTAGTTTATCAGTTCAATGAACATTACAGAATTAAATGTCATTAAATGTAAACAATTCATCATTTCTAGATTCCTTGAAATACCTTTCATTACCCCCTGAAGTACCTCTCAATACTCCAGAAATATTAATTGAATTCTCTGTTCACAGTCCTTCTCACCAAACAGAATCATTTCATTCTTAGTAGAATGAAACAATTCATAATATTTTGTAGTCCACGCCATATTTTATTTTTCACACGTATATTACCATTATTTATTCCTTCTGAATTGTATTCTTTCCGCTATACTTATACTTTTCATTACATAGCACCATACCGTATTTTTCTTTTCTGTTTTATAATTCATCATTCCTGTAATTATGTAATTTAAGTTATTTTTACCAACATTTTATATTTCTTTTCTGACTTATATTTTTAAAAATTAATACGATTATTTACTGAAATGTATTTTAACCTGTTTGGTTTTCGTATTTGTGATTGTGAATTAGGTATAAATTTATATTTTAAAAAAATTAGAAAAAAGCATCAATGATAAACACAAATGTAATATTCAAAAAAAAAAAAAAAGATCAAACAAGACATGCTAATTTTATTCAACAAAATTACTAGAAACTCATTCCTGAACAAATCCACTACATTGCGTTAACCCTTTTTAAAAACCCCTTCTACAATCCAACAACATCCTACAGGCACATTATATGGCACATTAACCACATCTTCCAAACCAAATCCAACGACAATAAGCGAAAGAAAGCGGATGGTAAAATATCACACATGGCATCATCAGCAGCAGAAATTTACGCGAAACCATGTTAAAGAAGTGAACAAGAAGAAGCAAATTACAAATCGTGGCTATTATATGGGATAATTGAAGCCATTTTCAGCATTCCGTTGAAAATTCCTACAAAAAAAGAATCCGTCGACTTTAATACAAAACCACCATTTAGAATAATAGTAATGTAAGAAAGTGGAATAGTAAAAAGGGAAAAAATGAAAAACAAAAAAAAAAAAATGAGAGTGAAAAAAAAGAAAAAAAATCATGGGTAAGGAAGACAAGCCTTTTTTGCTCGTCCATTCTTAAGTTATGGGTAGACTAACAAAATAATCGAAATCTCCTTTCAGTATTTTGATATCCAGTGGCATATAAATATAATTTGCAACCCATGGACCACAAAAAATTTATCAGTTTAATGAACATTATAGAATTAAATGCTATTAAATGTAAACAATTAATCATTTCTAGAGTCCTTGAAATACCTTTCATTACCCCTGAAGTATCTCTCAATACTCCAGAAATACTGATTGAATTATCTGTGCGCAGTCTTTCACTCCAAACAAAAGCATTTCATTCTTCGTAAAATAAAAGCCATCATAATATTTGTAGTCCACGCCATACTTTATATTTCACACGTTTATTACCATTATGTTTTCCTTCTGAATTATATTCTTTCCGTTATACTTATGCTTTTTATTACATGGAAACATACAGTATTTTTTCTTTTCTGGATTATAATTCATCCTTCCTGTAATTCTGTAATTTAAGCTTTCATTTTTTTCATTTTTTTTTTTTCACCAGCATTTTATTTTTTTTCTTTTTCACGATATTTTTAAAAATTTATACTATCATTTACTGAAATGTATTTTAATATGTTTTTATTCCTGATTTGCGATTGTGAATTAGGTATAAATTTATTTTTAAAAAAGTTAGAAAAAAAGCATCAATGATAAACACAAAAGTTCACAAATGTAATATTCAAAACAAAAAAGATCAAACAAGATATGCTGATTTTATTCAACAAAATTACCAGAAACTTCTTCTTGAACAAATCCAGTACATTGCGTTAACCCTTTTAAAAATCTCTTTTACAATCCAACAACATCCTACAGGCACATTATTTGGCACATTAAACACATCTCCCAAACCAAATCCAACGACAATGAGCGAAAAAAGCGGATGTGAAATATCACACATGGCATCATCATCAGCAGAAATTTATGCGAAACCATGTAAAAGAACTGAACAAAAAGAAACAGATTACAAATCGTGGCTTTTATATGGATAATTGAAGCCATTTTCAACATTCCCGCTGAAATTTCCTACAAAAAAAGAATCCGTCGACTTTAATACAAAACCACCATTTAGAATAATAGCAATGGAAGAAAGGGGAATAGTAAAAAAAGGGAAAAAAAATGAAAAACATAAAGAAGAAAAATTGGCGGAAAAAAGAATAAAAAAATCGGGGGTAAGGAAGACAAGCCTTTTTGCTCGTCCATCCTTAATTTACGGATCTTTTGAAGCTGAAAATCGAAGTACTTTTTAACGAAGCGGTAAATGGCTTCCCCGATTGCCTTTCGAGGCTTTGGTTTATTTGCAAGAAAGCATTCAAAAGAAGGCAGGGGGGAAATAAAATATTGAATGGTGCTTCTGCGTGTAACTAAATTGAAGAGGAAAAAGCTAAAATGACAATTGAAGTTAATAAAGATTTAAGGGAAAGGAAGGAACCGAAGAAATAAAATTGGGATTCTGAGTTAAAGAGGAGATTTAGAAATATTGAAAATCGCAAGAATATGTTGTTCTTTTTGTATGCATGTTAGAGTATAAAGAGACATTACACCATAAAAAGAATGCAGTATGTTAATGCATACAAATAATGCGAGAATATAAAAGAAGAAATAGCTACAATTCGTTTTAAATATAAAAACAATATCATAAAGGAAAACAACATTTCTAAATTTGATAAATGCAATTTGATATTTAAAAATTGCAATGTAATGCAATAAATGTAATGAATTGATATATATTGATTGCTTCACTACTGAAGATGCTACTCAATACTACTAATTGATTTTAGAGAATCTTAATTTTAAAGTTATGATAATTGTTCCAATTTATCGATTAGGCATACTACTTATATGAATCTTTTCCAATTATTATTATTACATTCTTTATTGCAATATTACAAGAAAAGAAAGATCTAAAATTCATGTTAAATTATAAAAACACATCATAAATGAATAGAGTAATTTGAAATAAAATAAATGCAATTTGATTTTAAAAAGAAATGTAATGTTTGTAATGTTGTGATAAATGTAATAATTGTATACGTAAAAATATATATCTACGTATAAATGTAATAATATCGATACGTATGAATGTAATATAAATCTATACGTATAAAGTAATATAAATCTATACGTATAAATGTAATATATTCAATATTCATATCTATCAATATTTTTCTGAAGATACTTCTTGATTCATATTTTTCAATTGATTTTAGAGAATCTTAATGTTAAAGTTATGGTAATTGCGATCAATTTTATCGATTATGCTTGCTAGTAAAATTAATATTTCCCAATTTATTATTTTGAAATTCTTTCATGTAATCTTAGTACTCAATATTATTTATTAGAAATAAGAAGACATTTCTATTTTTATATAATTCAAATTTTTCTAGCTTAAGTGACTTCGTTTTTTTAAGATACAAATTAAATCAAGCATAAATTACGATCAAAATATTATTCGCATTTCGTGAATTTGTTATTGAACAAAAATAAATGTGCATTGTCACTACAAAAATTTAAGCATAATTTAAATTAATTTTAATGTCTCAAACATTTCACATTAATCATGTCATGAATGTGAACTTATATATTTTTTAATAATTTAAGTTAGTTTAATTTGAAAAGAAAGTAAATATCAAAAATTTAATTTAAAATAGGCCTTCATAAATTTTAATTCATAAAAATTTATCATTACGGGAAACTATTACACCTTGAGATAATTGATTAATAATAATTAAAAATGAATTTGCTTACTGCTGGTGATTGAAAACATATTATGTTTTAGTTTTATTAGCTAGAGCTGAAATCAGAAGAAAAATTTAGAAAATTCAATGTATATATATTTACATTTTTAAACGATAACCGGGATAATGCTATAAATGGTACTAATTAAATTTAAGATTACTTTATAAACTTTGTGTCAAATGCGGGTACAAAGGAATATTTATTATTTTTTTTAAATGTTTAATATAAAATTATGATAAATTATTAATTATAAATCTTACGAAATTTTAATCAATACATTTTACAGTAGCCTTTCATGAATATCTGGAGAAAAATTGAGACACGTTAAATTAAAATAGGAATCTAAAGATATTAATAATTATTAGACATAAACATTATTTTTGTATCTATTCTCATTTTTTGAAAAAAAAAAAAAAAGCATTCCTGCAATGAGGGAAACAAATATGTTATGGATAGAGTGTAGACCCAAACGTAGAATCCTTGTATTTTATTTTGAACGAATGATATATCTTCTAAATGTACCCCAGTTACTTTGGATATGTTACGTTTATTCAATTACTGCAGTGAATAAAGAGATACTAAATTTCCGGAACATATAAATATTTTGAAATATATTTATTCATTACTATAACTTTTACATTAGAATAATTGTTCTGTCATATATAGTAGAACTCCTGGAATTTTCGAATATTTCTTTAGTGCTATTTTTTATGTATATGAAATATGTCATTTTTTAATGCATGTATATCATTTTAATATATTTATGTACTTGCTATTATATACAAGTAGATAAATAAAATTTATATTAAAAAATTTTTCTTTGACATTTTAAATTAGTTTGTTACCATGCAATTTATTTAAATCACTTATAATTCACTTCCAAAAAAAATTATGAAAAATGTTGGGTTTCTTTGTCTACAATAAATCTCCTTTTACTTAAATATACATTGCAATGCTTCTATCTTAACTTTCATCTGCATCATATTTTATCACATTTAGTAGTAAGTTACTACGGAAATGCATGTGAACAAAAAATTTAATATATTTTATTGAAATTGTATGTGATTTTAATATTCTGTTCAAATTCCCCTTAAAAAGAAAAACAATTTTGAATAAATTTATTTTTTATTCCATAGGCATAATCTCTAAAAAAAAAAAAAAATATTCAATTTAATATAGCTTTTAATTTTCTTTTCTGTGAAAGCATGATTAAATTCGAATAGAATGCTAAATCCAACATTAGCAGCGATTTTAATATCAGTTCAGATTTCAGATTTTGAGAAACGTCAAAGAATAACTTTTAATAAAACACCAGGAGAGAAACATAAATTGTAACGACAGCGTTTAATAAAACTTTTAATTTCAGCAAAAGCAGTTGGACGGAATTCAGCACATATTTCAATTTTCATAAGTCGTACGAATTGGACAAAAGTATATTTTATTAAGAAGAATAAAAAAAAAAATTATAAAATAAGTTATTAAAATATCACACTAGCGCATTCCTCTTTTCTGCATTTCTATTTTTAAGTTAATTTTTAATTAAGATTATTGGGGGGAAAACATTACACATTCCTTTATGAATAAGACTAATTTTCTTTAATTAAAATTATATTAAGAAAATTCGTAATCAATAGCTCACTTAGTTACATTTTTCCAAAATAAGTATAAAAATATTACTCTTATTTTTCCAATATAATTTTTTAAAGGTAATTATACTTATCTAATCATTTGAATTATTTATTTCATAATTTAAATTAATCTTTTTTGGAAGATTATAAAATAAATAATGCATTAATTTAATTTTTTGGAATAAAGAGTATAATTTTTTTTTCAATTAAAAAATTCATTTGAAAAATAAATATAATTTAAAAGTTAATTAATTTTATATTGAGAAAATATTTAATCAATATGAGTTTTGGAGCCTACTCATTGAAATTTTCCAAAATGATTATAAAAATATTACTGTTTTCCAATATAATTTTTAAAATACATTAAATATTTACATTATCTATACATTGGAATAATTTACTTAATTTAAATTTCTTTTTGTTTGGATGATTATGAAATACATATTATATTAATTTAATATTTAGAATAAAAAGCATAATTTTTTACTAAAATTTTATTTAAAATATCATATCAATAGTAATCCTAAATATATTTATTTTTATTTCATTAAATATAAAATATTTATTTTATAGTATTTATCTTTTAATTTACTTATTAATTGCTTTCGACAGATAATTTGTATTATTATTTATCTAAATTGTCATTTCTTTCACTAAAATTTCATTTATTGTAGTGGTTTTTATTTTTTACAATTAACTTCTCAAACACACACACAAAATTTCTTTGAAATTGCAAAATATATTTTTAATGCAACATACAATTAAAAAAATTATTTTAAATTACTTATATTTTTTATAAACTTAACAATAAAAATCATTTTGCTCATCATCAAAACATTTTTTTAATGTTTTATTTTTAAGAAAGTTTGAAATTAGTATCTATAGCATGATTATATTATTTTGATTTAAACTATACATTCAAATACAGAAATTCAAATAAAAATGTTCTTATTCCAAGTGCAGTAAAAGATTATTTTACATTTAGAAATATGAAAATCTGCCATATTTATTTAAAAATATTTTTGTTGTTAAATCTGCCTTTAATGAATTTGTTTATTTTGTAGATTCGTAAATAGATTGTTGTATTGAAAATTATTATTGTATATTATTGTATTGTATTGTATATTATTTTTCGTAAATTGATTGTTTGTAAATGAAAAATAATTATTAAAAATAATTTAAATAAATGATCGTAGCCTCGAATTTTATCTAAACAGAATAAATATTTTAATTTTACTGACTACGTTCAATATATTTTTAACTGTTTCTTTTTTGCCGTTTATTATTTTTGAGTAGCAAAAATGGTTCAAATAAAAAACAAAAGAAAAACATTTTGAGATGATATCAATGATTTTATTTATTCTTTTATACAGAACAAAATAAATAAAACTTTAGCACATTAATTTGAGCCTGTTTGAAAGAATTTCTTTCTCAAAATGTCCTCCTTTGCAAAAAAAAAAAAGATTCATTCCGATTTTGCTTTGTTGTTAAATGCCATTAGCTCTTCCTTTCACTTAGCACTACAAACGCAAAGATTTGTTCGTTTCTGAATACATCTGTGTTTGAAGCCTGTTTTGTTATAAATTATGGTCTTTTTCTTACATTTCTTGATAGACTAGTTAAAAATGCTGCACCAAACACGGTCATTACCGTTTTCCTAAACAACAAGGCGCCTTCAGACCAAATTTCATGAATAAAAGCAAAGAGGAAAAATTATTTTCCTTTCAGTTAAGCATGGACTATTCTTACAATGACTACATTTATTTTTTCAAGTATTTGGGGATAAAGAAATGAAAGGGAGATGAACGAATGGAATGAAATTTTTTTAAACATGAAATTCATGAAATCGTCGTTTTGAATCTTATATTTTTTTTATTAACCGTTATAAATTTGCAGTAAACATTTAGAATATTTTTAATAACATATATATTAGTAAGAAGAATTGGATTTATTAATTTGAAAATAATTGATAAAAATATTGTAATAATTGGCGATTGGTATATTAGAAATTTTTTACAAAGATTTGTTTCTTAACAAAGATTCGTTTCTAAACAAAATTTAGAAATAAAAAAAAAAAAATAAAATTATAATTTTTATTTTCTGTTGTGCACTAACGTTCGTTTGTTCGAAATGTTAAATTTTGTTCGAAAGGTAAAATTTTATTTTAATATCTCTTATAAAAATATAGATAAATCTTGAAATATTAAAAATGTTATTATTAAAAACTACATTTGTTAACGTGCTTCCTCCTACGCACTGCAAAAGAGCCCCTGTGGGTCCAGGAAAAAGGGTCAATGGACATCGAGACTCTCACCCGAGAAAATCACAGCACAACTAATGGTGTCTCAGAGACGCTTAGCTCTGATGACAATCTTTCAACCTGAGAGGAAATAGCTTTTATTTTTGGCCAAGAAGTGGAATCCTTCCACAAACCTAGACTAACAGTCTTTAAATGTGTTATGTTGTATGTCTCAATTTTGTGTATGTGATGTTTGTGCGCGTGTAAAGAAATCTGTGAGTTCTCAAACCTGTGTCTCAATTCTCTACCCAACCATGCCTGTTACGATTCAGCTGCACAACCGACAATACTATAATCTGGCGCCAAATGTGAGACCGCCCTTATGTGCACAATACACATTGTAATAAAATGCTTCAAACATACATGATTATAATTAATCTGGCAACTATTTTATTTTTAACAATTAATTTTTTGTTAAAAAAGAAAAAAATGCATTCTTGTTACGTTAATTTGCATTCAAGTTTAAATTGCTTTTGATTTTCAATTTTCAATTTTAACAATACTTTTTGCGAACAATTCTGTTTGAAAAAATTGGGGAAAATATAACAGATAATAGATCCAAAGGGAGATATAATAAATACATCAAAAGATTTAAAATAAAGTTTCTAATAAATTAAAACTTTTTATAACTCTTATGTACAAGTTTAAAAATAAAATCTACAGTTGAGTGCAGTTTAATTATTTGCATTTCGTACCATTTAATTATGTTTTTATGTTGAAGTTATCATTCTTCATTACTTTGAGAAAGTATCGATAAATTAATTAAAGTTAACGATCTAGCAGTCATTAGATTCCATTAATTGATTAAGTCTATTCTTAAGAGAACGTTTCCCTGAAGTCACTTCAGTGGATTATTTTGTGCCAAAAATCATTCCTCGTTTCGCTTATAAAATCTTAGATTTACATTATTTTTTATTTTTTTATACCATTTATTAAACATCAAAATTGTCGAGTTTCTTATTTGTTTTGCTCATTTGTCTATCTAGTTTAAAATTTTTTAGTTTTAAAAGATGGATGCAATATACATTACAAAAAGAAAACAGAATTGAGATTTTCAAAAATGTCAAAATTTCAGAATACCATTGGGAAATCAAAGTTTCGAAATATTTCAAACTTTGTTTCGAAACTTTATGTTTCGAAATTGTTCCACTTTTACTATTATTCTTGTTTGAAAAGACATGAATATTTTGTTCAAAATGGATTTCTATAATAGTCAATTTTTTTGGGATTCATCATTGATTCCATCAAAGGAATTAAGTTTTATTATTATTATTATTATTATCAATGCAATTGCAAGTCATTTATGTGTACTTAGAAGGACAAAGCTTAATGTTAATGTTTTGTGGTGATATAGAAGAAACGCGCGTTGATATATAACATTATTGCATGATAGAGATTTCTGAACAAGAATTTATATACCAAATATTACTTATAAACTATTAATATCAATGTCTTTTAATTCATAGTACTTTAAAGTGACTGTTGTCATGATGCCTTTAGCAAAATTAAAAACAGAAACATTTTGCACCAATACCAAAAATTATATTTTTATAACGATTTATCAAAATTATAACGTAATCAACTATCTGAATATTCATTGCAATGAATACCAAAGTGTAGGAAAACCTTACATTATAATTGTTTTCTTCAAAAATGTCGAAGATAACTTTATTTATTTATAACTGCAAAGAAGCCAAAAAGAAAAGCAAAATAACAATTTAATTTACATTATTAACGCTTTATACAATGCTAAGCAATGAAGCTAGCCTATATATTCATTTTGTAAACTCAAAAAGAACTACTCGTTTTAATTCTAATAAAAGATTCCGAAATTCGAAATGTTTTTTTTTTTAAATTTGGGTTAGTTATCATCTTGTTTTTTGCACATTACATATTGTCGAATTTTTACCTATACTTTAAAATAAAAATATAATGTATAGTCATAAACAAACAAAAAAACTATGTTACAAATATTTCTATATACATTATTTGTTAGTCTTTAAGTTTAATTTTTGTTTTATTGAATATTTCTTTTGTTAAAAATATTTGTATGTACATATTATTTACTATTTTTATTAAAAATTAGTTACATTAAATTTAAACAAAACTTTGTTTTGTTATTTTTGTTAAAATTTTATTTAAAAAATATTTTTCTTTTCATTAATTTTTGAGCAAAGACCAAATTCATAGAGTGAAGAAAAACATAAATTGAAAAAAATTTAATTTATATTTATCAAAGACAAACCACTTTACAAAGACCTCTAATAAAACTCACTTTTAAAATCAGAAATAAATAATTAAATCCTTGTTTATAAAATGTATCGAGTCTAATTTTCCATTCGCATTTTCTCTATACGTCAAATAATCGATTAACTTAAAGAATATTCAGAAAACTCCTCTCCTAGCATTAAAGTAATTAAACTTTTATCTAATCCTTCCTTCCAATCGGAATGGGGTCGAAAAATAAATCCTCCTGGATATCAAAACCCCCTTTACGTATCTCCACCCCCTCTCACCTTTTTTTTCTCACAAAACTATTTCCCAGACTTAAATAATTCAAAGTTCTGTGGGGAAGTATGTCAAGTATTGCGCCCATCCAAATATAAAAGTTCGAGAAATAGCGCTAAAAGATAGATTTTATTGATTTATAACCCACATTGTTCGTCCTTTTCTCGATTTTCCGACCCGCTTTTCTCTTCCTGCAAAGTGGGCTTCCCTGCCATTCTTTGCTGACGTACACGTACCATTTACTACCCCGTCCTTTCAGTCGACCCCCATTCTTTCCAGAAATCGTCTGACAGATTTTCCGTACGCTCCGAGTGTTTGAAAAATTTCAGATTGGATAACTATTTTATCTCCCCTGGAATATCGTCTCTACGCTGGGGGATTTTTATTTATGATGCAATGCTTTTCTTTGATATTTCAACACAAATGTGCATTCCTCCCATGCTATTTTTAGACGCAAAATATACGATAACATTAAGGGAGGTTGCTACAATCACAAGGGCATAATTCTTATAATGTCACTGAAAAGTATTTGTGTTATCGAAAAGATACCATGTAAGGTGATTTATAATCAGTTGCCATTCAGTTTGCCATTTTTTATCACTACATGATTATTTCATTGATTGGACAACTGCAATTGAAATAGATTAAATATTTTTCATATCTAAATTGTAATAATAAATTTATATAAAAGAAAATAAGCGAAAAGATGGGAAAATTTGGATGGCTAGTGGATGGGAATGATTATGAAATAAACAAAGAATAAGGGAAGCCTTCGCCTGGTAGTGCACTAGCAGTTTCATATTTGTTTTTAATGCTTGGCGCTATGAATTTCCCAACATTTCAATGTCTATAAAAAGTTAAAAAGTAAGCAATATTTTCAGGAAAGAGGAAGCATTCCAGTCGCTTTGTGCAAGATTGGTGGGTAAGTTACTGATTAAAGGATTCAATTGGAAATTTTGAATTCTGTCAACCTTAGGGATAATTGTACCATTGTTATACTTTTCCTTCACTTTTATTATTGAAGCTTTATTAAAGGCATAGAGTTATCAATAATAATCCAAAAGTATAACATCATTTATTAAAAATGGAATCATCTATGCTTACATTTAATGTGTTGGCACATTGAACTCGTGATTTAAAAGAATTTTACCTCAAATTTTTAATTTGCAATTATAACTTGCATTTTTAACTCGCTACATTTTGAACTGGTTAACTAAAGTATAAATATATAATTTTAAGACATTAAAATTTTTATGTATATAATTTAAATGTCGATGCTATTGAAATGACGATAGTAAGTCTCCCGTTGGAGCAAAAGGCAGGTGAACGCCACTGCAAAATGAAATTTGTCCAATGATGCCTTTCAGAATGCAAAGAAAAAAAAAACCAAGGCATTATATTTAAATGCCCTTCTTTCAATTTAATTTTTTATTTTTTTAATATAATGTATATTATTTGAAAGGTGATCCATTTTTATTTCAACAATGCTAGTGGTGTTAGAATTAGTGTATATATATATATCTATATTTTTTTTTTGGGGAACACAAATATGGGCAAATTTCATTGCCTCAGATGAAAAAGAAATTTACCAAATTTAAATACTTAAAAACTAAGTTCAGAATTGAAAAGCTGAGGTACAGATTTCTAATTCTAATACACATTTCGGATATCCCATTGTCCAAGACTTTTCTGGCATTTAAATGATAAATATGACACATATTCAAGCAAAAAAAGTTTTCAATGCCAAAAAGCTTGGTAAAAAATTACTTTGTAAATTACTTTATTCTTTTTATTTTAACTACAGTGCATGGGAAATCAATAATCAAATCTGAAATTTTCAATATCAAAGAAAAGTTATTTTAATCTGTAGATTACTTAGCTAATCCACAGTTTTCAGATTCAGTTAATTCGCCGTTTTTATTTTCACAATAAAAGTTATTTAGTTTTTCGGTATACAAAGTTTCATTTAGTTTTCATAGATAAAAAATAAAGTTATTTTTTTAAATTTATATTTATAACTATCTATAGTTCGTTAAGTTTAATTATTAAATTATGAACTATTCTTTCTTGCTTTTCTTTATTCTGATATTATGAATTATTAGAGCATTCATTTCTATATGAATGTTGATAGGAATAGAAATAATGTTAATGCTAAACAGAAAATAATTGATTATTCTTGGAGAATGGCCAAGTTATCTTAATTCATTTTCTAAACGATAACATTAAGTTAAAACAATTGAGCAATTTTGTGTTTGGTTTTCATAATTTCTCCACAATTATTAATATTACATTAAAGAAAGCATTGAAAGTAATTCTAAATTGTTTATGCATTTTATGGAGAAAAGTTAAATTCTAAAAGATAATTTACAGAAAAATGCGAAGATATATAAATAAATACAATTTTGGTCATTTTAAATAAATAATAAATAAAAAATAAATAATTATAACTGTGATTATATTCCAGGTCATATATTTATTCGTATAATAATAAATACTAATAAAAATGTTTAGATAACAGAAAAATTAAAATACTTATTAAAAATACATGATTTTTATTTTTGGTATAAACTACTGAAAAGTTAAATTTAAAGCAAGAAATTTGATGTTTTAAATAATTAAATACATAATAGCTAACAATTTTCGTTTTAATTTTAATCATTAGAATTCCACTGAAGTACAAAAGGTGTATTTAAAAAAATTACTTTTTTTTATGTTCTTAATTTTTTTTATTCTTTTCCCCCAAATTTTTTTACTGTTACGAGTTGAAAAACCCATACTCTAAAATAATAAAATCTTTTTTTTTTTAAAAAGTATGATTGCAACAAAGGCATCATCATGAGAGGAACTTCTTAAGGAATAACTTGGAAGATTAAATGAACCGAAAAATTCTGAGCAAAGCTCAATTGTACTGTCTTCTGCTTCATTTTGTTTTGAGCTTTTGGTAAATATCTCTGAAAAGGCAACTAAAAAGAAAAGAAGATGCTTCTAAATCTTTTGAACTATATATCAACAGATACCGGTGTTTAAAAATATGACCGAACATTTTTTTGAACATAAATTTTCAAACCCTTCTTTCAAGACTGCTTTTTGATTAAGTTTTTTATTTCTGGAAAATACTTTCTGATAATATAATTTTTTATATTTCATATTTATCCAAAATTGAAAGAAGAATACTTTTTCTTATGATAATGATTTTTTTATTATTTTTCGACTTAAATTACGTCTCAAGTAATATTTAAAAAAGTAAATTTAATATTTGACTTACTAGAGTAAACAGCAATATCGCCATAACGATTACGGAGCTTATTCCTACAATCACCAACAAGGATATTCCAATACCTCTCCAATTGTGAGAGTCAGGTATTACTTCTTCTTCCTAAAATAAAAATAATAATAGTTTTTAAAAAATAGATAAAGTAGCTTTTAATCAGCATTTATACAACATCTTAGGAAAATATTCTAACCATAAATATTTATGATAATGCACAAGACATTTATATCGTCAATTACAAATTATACAAACCAACACTAATGAATTGCTATAATACAAACAGTTTAAATCAATGTTTTAAAAATCTATATAAAATTAGGTTAACTAACTATTCATATAAATAGAAAATATTCATAAATTGAGTTTAATATACAATAAAAGCATTTTCCATATAATTTTCAAAGAGGATGAAAAGTGAAGTTCTTACATACATTTTAACAACCACCCACCATAAAATAATTCTTCAAATTTATTAAGATTAAATATAAAAAAGGTCTTTCCTTTCTTAAAATTTAAGTAATTTAGCAACTAAATAATTTATACTTAACAGTTAATTCTTTCTTCATTTGTAGAAGGTTTGAAAATTTAATATTTTTAAGCATTATCATAATATAAACGTTATGCTGTTCATTCAAAATGTATATAATTACATTTTATTTACGTGTTCCAAATTTCTTAAAAAACTGCGTAAAATATTAAAATAAAATTTATTTAATATTATTTTATATTAATATATAATTAATTATATAATATTTACTATTTTTATATTAATATAAAAATATTAATAATTGCCTAAAATTATAAGGTATATTAATTTTTGATTAAATTAATATTTGGTACTTTTAAAATATTCGTTACATAGCACTTCATTAGATGTCAACTAAATAACAAGCAGTTTTGTATGAATATCATAAACATGTAATGTCTTGGTCGGTTAAATTATTAAATTAAATTTTATTGTAGTAGTTAAAAATGAAGAATTGTTTAAATGAAGCAATAACAAGATCCTAACTGTTTGAAAAAAGCCACTATATAGCTAATGTACTTGTAGTTTAGAAATATGATTCACTAATGTAGAATTTAAATAGTTTTCGTCATGGAAGTCGAAAGTTCTTAAAAAATCTTTAAGATCAAATATGTTTTCCTTTGATAAACCCTTTGTAGTCCGTAACAAAGCTAAAGCGTATTAGTTGAATTCAGGTCCTCAACATTAAAAAAAAAAAAGCAAAAAAAAAACCAATTACTTCAATCCTCTTAAACATTAAAAATATTTGACCTATATAAAATAATGCATTAATTCAACATAAAAATATTTTATTGTATAAAAATTGTAAGGTGCATAAATTCTCAAGTGTTACAGTTTTTACAATACATTTATAGACATTTAGTCTTAAAAGTCTTGTCTTCACTGTTGCATTATATAGTTTTTCCATTTTATCTAGGATTTAATACTTTATGGAAATGCACTGTAGTTTATGAATTTAAGTAAAACATAACATATTTTATTAGATTAGTATTGTTTTTCCAGTCTTAAATTGAAGTAAATTCAATATTAAATGTCATTGAAGTATGCAGAATAAACAATATTAAATGTAAGAATATTCATTCTTTTTATATTTCATGTTTGCAAGCTTAAAAGTCCCAAAAGCATAAAATACATATCAAGTAACTATCATAATCTTCAAATGTTGTTACATTTTGTAAGTTGCACTCATGCACCTTAGAGATCATATTGAAATATGTTTATTTATAATACAAGAAATCATGCTATGAAAACATTTTCTTTGAACTTCTTGAATTTTAAATACAAATTTGTGAATTTCTGACCTAGTTTAATAGTTGATTCTTAGAAGATTTAATCTCCAATATAATTTCTGTAAAATGAAAATTCCATTTGATTATTTTTTGAAAAATAAACTTCGGTTAAATAAAATTGTAAAATATTTTCATTATATAGGATCTTAAAATAATCCTTTTAAATTATATAGATTGAATTAAAAAAATGAATCTAGGCAATATTTTTTGTTCCTTTCATTTTGTCACACCGAAAAATTCCGAGAACTAAAACACTGCTTCGAATAACTAATAGAATACTCCAAAAGTTTTAACTATTTTGCGTATGCATCTTTTAATGAATGAAGAAATGAATTTTTAATCTACAAAAAGAAGATTTGGATAAATTTGAAAAATTAATCATTTTTATAATGTTTCTTTTATATTACAATATTTTACTTTTAAATACGAAATTCTCAATTTTGTATACAAACAAGAATTGGATTTAATGGACTTTATACACTTGGTAAAATAGAGATATCAGTATAGTATTTAAAAAAAAAACTCTTATTTAGAATAACTTAAAATATTGAAAATTATTTTTAAATTCATAATATAATGTAGGTGAATTTAATAAAATAATCAAATTTCATCTCATTATAACTTTATAATACAGTCAAAAGGCCTTAATAAAATTATGACTATGATTTTGATAGAGGCAAAAATAGTGTGAAATAATAATGTTCATAACAAATGTTTTTTTTAATCATTTCAATTAATTTTTCTTTTAATACATTGGTAATTCTTAAATCTTCATCAAAAAAACTTAATATAAAAGTAATTGCTTGCTTCAAAGGGTTTTTATTAACTATTACCTTTCTATTTTACTATTTCAAACAGGCACAAATCAGAAACGGGAAGATGAATTTTCTAAGAATTCATAAACTCCTATCTTTTCATTTTTATGGTTTTAGAAATTTATGGTTTCTTCTGTACTGTAGTTACTCTAACAGTCCTACTTTTAATTCAACCCACAGCTGAAGAATCGCTGCTCAAATGGGTTCCAAAATGCCTCTAGGTAGATCGAGGGCGATTGGTTTCCTATAACCATGCACTTAATTGATTTTGCTCTTGGAGTATCTCCCCAGAGCTTTGCTTTTGCACTTTTGTGGGTTCTGGCGTTGCTGGTAAGTGTTGCGGAGTGTATCTATTATTGGTTGTGGTAATGGTTAAATGAGCATGGTCAATAACGAGTAAAATACTTTCTAATTCAAACAAATATAGTTTTCTATTTTCGTTACTTGTTAGAAACCTCTACGAAAATGGTTTAATTACTTTAATTGATTGTCTGTTATTTTAGTTAAGAGTCCTCAGAATTTTTAAGTAATTTTAAAACAATGTCTTTTATAATATTTGACGCAGTAAAATTATTTAAATAATATGTAAGTATAATAATAATAATATGTATAATATGTGTGAAAAGGTCAAGAAATGAATTTAAATTAATGTCTATTCGCAAATATAAACTTAAAAATAATTAATCATTAGTAAATGTTAACAGTTTTAAATGAGCCTTTTAGTATTATTGCTTGCATTTGCTAAAACTTTTGAACTAAGATAGTTAACAGCTATAATGTAAAATAAGTACCAGATTCAACATTATCAAACTAAGGACAATGGTTCTTGAAGAAGTGGTGTACCACACTCTACCGAGAATATAGCATAGCAATTTTAAATGAATAGATCCAGTGGAGACATGTGAAGATAAGTTTGTGCTTATCTCTTTTTTCCAAGAAACTATCAAGGATGACTTTATCAGTATATTATGCATATTTTTGTAATAGGCACGTATAACTTTTAAATTCGTTTTGCTTATTGGTTACCAAGCGTCTTGAGCTTATTGGTAATCGCCCAACGAACTTTTCATCTAGTACTACTATTTAAGTCAGTATTTTGTTCATTAAATTCATTTGTTATAAATTATATTAAAATTTGAAAAATATTAAATACAGGGATTATCTATTTAATTATATAATATATATAATAATAATGTACGTAATTGTAATCTATGTAATCTTTATATTTAAGTATACGATTTATGTAATAAAAAGTTAAAAATTTCGTCCATAATTGTAAGAAAGATTACTTACTATGAATCATTAATTATCTTAACCGCTTGGGAGTTCAACTTCTTCTACCACTAGAAAAATTACTTTTAAACAACTAATTTACAGACATGAAATTTTAACTCTTATAGTGAAAAATTTGTGTAATTAAAATCTAACACATATTTTGATTTTAAATAATTTAAAAAATATATTTTACTATTCTTATAATAAACTCGTCTTGCGTATGATTTGAATACATTATTTTTATTATAATTTTACCTTTCACAATTATTTAATTTAATAAAATTAACAAAAAGCGTTTTCAGCTTTTGTAGAAAATTTTTTTTTTATACATATTCTAAGGAATAAAGTAAAAGAGAACAGATGTAATATAGTGAAATCCTGATTTTATTACAAAAAATATCTAGTAAGTATCTTTTTTTTTTAAATGTTTCTGTAAAAAAAAATAACAATCGAAGAAACTTGCGCTGCAAAAATCAGTACTTTCTATAATTTACAGAAATTAAATTTTAACTCATCTACTGAAAAAAATTTATGTAATTAAAAATGTAAGACATATGTTAATTTAAAATAATTTTTAAAATTGTTTTACTTATTTACAATAAACTAGTCTTGTATGATTTAAATACATTATTCTTATTATTAAAACTATAACAATTATAATAATATTATTTTAATTTAATAAATATAAACAAAAAGCTTTTTATTGTTTTTTTTTTTAATTTCTATACATACTCAAAGGATCAAATTAAAAAGAGAACATATGTACTATAATGAAACCCCGATTTTGTCACAAAAAAGAATATCTAGAAACTCTCGTTTTTCTTAAAATGTCTCTTTAAAAAATATTAATCGAAGAAATTTAAATGTAAAAATCAATACCTCCCATAATACTTTATCAGTTATAAAAAAATAAATTCTATTATTTCACCCAATCATAATCTTTGGTACATAATACTCCATTTTATAATTATATTATTCAGTTTATTTTTTGTTAATTTTAAATATTTTAAAAATACAGTTCAAGAATTTTCGAAATTTATATTTTTTAATCAATATTCCTTTCATCTAAAATGTGTATTTTTACTATTAGAAATAGTTTTTACTATTTTTGGAAAAAAAAAAAATATTTTTTAAATACTCCTTAACACACAATTTATTATTTTTAATATATTAATTTAAATAGATTTAAAATGTGAAATCAATTCAAATTCTCTTATGAAAAATTAAGAAAATAATATTCATGGTTCCTTGAGTGTTAAAAGGTGGATGCAAAAAAAATTCAATATTTTTAAAAGGCTAAATTAATAAGATAAAAAATAAAATTTCTCTCAAAAAAGGATTAAAAAACTAAAATATTTTTAAAAACCCTTTTGAATCGAATTTTGAAAAATTTTAAATATTTTGTTTTATATAAAAATTACTTACTCTTTATATAGAAATTTTTTAAAATATTATATAAGAATGAAGAAGAATGTTTAATAAGAATGATTCTTTTATAAGAACGCTTAAGAAATATTTTTAAAGTCACTTATTTTTAAAGTATATGGATATTTTTTTTATTATATTATATTTACATTTTATTTTATATATGGTATGGCTTAAGATTATAAAAGTAAATTTAAGTTAATAAAAATTTTGTATTGAGATAACGTTTTCTATTCATTACCTTAAAAGATTCACATTTTTATTATGAATTCTATTTAATAAGGGAAATGTTAATTTTTTCCATAAAATTAATTTTTTCAGTTTTTGTTAACGTCTTTCGAAATTTTTAAAACACTTTTTATACGTTTCAAAAGATGATTTTTGCGTATTTGAAAATGATAAATAATATTCTGAAAATGTCCATATCTTTTCATATCAAAAAGCGAAGAAAAAATGTATAGTAACTTTTAATATGATCTGGTAAAAAAAATGACAAATATTTAAAATAAAAATTAATTTTTAAAAATCACAACAGTTGAATGTTAAAAAAAATAATTGAAATCTCTTTTCTGATAATTAATTTCAAACTTTTATTAGAATGTATCTATATTTTTAATTTAAGGAATATATCTCATGAGCTGCTTAATGATATCCCAATATTTTACATTCTTCTTCTTCATTGGCGCGAGCCAGGATTTTTAACTAAGCCGTGTTGACCAACAAACACATATTTAAATAAATCTGTATTTTATTTTTAATGCAAAAATAGGAAGTATTATATCATTTCGGATTCTAATGCAATTTTCTTTCTAACTAATAAGTATCTTCACATATGACGATATTTAATACGTGATAATACTAGTTATGGTACTATTATCATGTATTAAATGTTGTCAATAAACTATTTCTTGTGACTTATATGCTGTTGGATTTGATATTTTCATAGGAAAGCATATAAACTAATTAATATGTCTTCTTCTTCAATGGCGCGATAGTTCCATGGTGAGCAAGGATGTCTGGCTGCTGGCAGATTTCAAGACAGGGGGAAGTTTTCTTTTCACAGGGTATAGTTGACAGCTTTATGCCCAACACTCTACACTCATATTAGACTGGGATGTACGGTTTAAAGCGGATTCCAAATCACTGCAAACATTCGCTCCACCGTTGAGTTCTGAACCCAAAGCATGTGGCACCGAGTAAAAAGAGGGGCTAGTCACTCTCCCATAACTCGCAATATTTTTAGAAATTAAAAAAAAAAAAATTAAAATATCTTTTTAAATAAAAAGAAAACAAAAATCCTAGGAAAATTCTGCCTTACTTTTAATTTTAAATATTATGGACTAGATCATTTTTATAAAAAAAATATGTCGCCAGTAAAACACCTGTAAAAATAATCGCATCAAAACGACAGCCATAAAAACTTGAGGTCCTCAGCAAAAAAAAAAAAAAAAAGAAAAGAAAATAGCGTAAAATCAACAAAGGCAGCATGCCAGTATCCAGTTCATTTCTCGTCACATTGCCCTGCGTAAAAACAAACTATTTCGTAAACTAGAAAATTATTAATTATCTCTTCAATTATTCGTGAGAGAAGTTTTCTTCTTAACGTGGTAGGGTTGTCCACCCCGAACAAACCTATACAATCATATTAAACTGGTACCTACAGTTTAAAGGGGATTCAGAACAAGTACAAGCATCCATGGCACTACCGGTGCTCGACCCCGAAAGCCTGTGGCCATCAGGGCCCAATATCTTTACCGATACAAAAAAAAATGTAAAAATATTTTTTAATAAAGGAAAACAAATTCATTGGAAAAAAATGAAAAAAAAAAAAAATTAAATATCATGGACTCAATCATTTTTTTAAATATCTTGCCAGTAAAATACCTGTAAAAATAATCGCATCACAACGACACTGAAAAAAAAAAAAAAAGGCCCTCAAAAAAAAAAAAAAAAAAAAAAGAAAAGAAAAAAAAAAAAAAAAAGAGCGTAAAGTCAACAAAGGTAGCATGTCAGTATCCAATTCATTTCTCGTCACATTGCCCCGTGTAAAAACAAGCTATTTCGGAAACTAGAAAAATATCGATTCTCTTCTCTTCAATTATTCGTGAGAGAAGTTTTCTTCTTAACGTAGTAGAGTTACCCACGCTACGAATAAACCTCTACCTCTACAGTTTAAAGTATATTCAGAACAAGTACAAACATCCATGACACCGCCGGTGCTCGACCCCGAAAGCCTATGGTCCCCAAGCACTAGTTACTCGGCCATCAGGCCCCAATATCTTACCAATACAAAAAAAAAAAAAAAATATTTTTAAATAAAAGAAAACAAAAGTCGTTGGAAAGAAATAAAAAAAAAATTAAATATGATGGACTTAATCATTTTTTTTTAAATAACTTGCCAATAAAAACACCTGTAAAAATAATCGCGTTAAAACGACAGCCATAAAAACCTGAGTCCACAAGAGAAAAAACCAAGAGCGTAAAATCACCAAAGGCAGCATGTCAGTATCCAATTCATTTTCGTCACATTGCCCTGCGTAAAAACAAGCTATTTCGGAAACTAGAAAATGTTTATTCTCATCTCTTCAATTATTCGTGAGAGAAGTTTTTCTTAACTTGATAGAGTTGTCCACCCTACGTACAAACCTCTACAATCATTTTAAACTGGTACCTAGAGTACTGGTTAAACAGGTACCTACAGTAAAAGGGGATTCAGAACAACTACAAACATCCATGACACCGCCGGTGCTCGACCCCGAAAGCCTGTGGCCCCAAGCACTGGTCACTCGGCCATCAGGCCCCAATATCTTTACCAACACAAAAAAATTAAAAAAAAAAAAATTTTTAAATAGAGGAAAAATAAAAAAAAATTAAATATCATGGACTCAATCATTTTTTTTTAATATCTTGCCAGTAAAATACCTGTAGAAATAATCGCATCACAACGACAGCCATAAAAACTTGAGTCCTCAAAAAAAAAAACAAGAGCGTAAAATCAACAAAAGTAACATGTCAGTATCCAATTCATTTCTCGTCACATTGGCCCTGCGTAAAAACAAGCCATTTCGGAAACTAGAAAAATATCGATTCTCATCTCTTCAATTATTCGCCTTCCCCGACATCAGATTTAGCTGTTTACTTTAGAATCACGTACCTGAAGTCGACAGAATTTTTGCGAAAAGCAATCGAAAAAAGTAAAGTCCAGAGCACATGCTAAGAACGAGACCATACAGGAAAAAGGACTTTTTATAACTCGGGTCCGTATTTTATATGTTAGTACTTCATAAAATCGTGAAAGTTGATAGTTTTGTGGGGCCATAAAACCCTGAGGCAATGCTTCGTGGGAAACTATTTCGCTTATTTATTCACTTATTTATTTCCTATGTCCCATCGTTTTATTGTGCACTGTTGTTTTTTGTTGAAAGCGATCGACTATTAAAGAAATTGCTGAGCTAGAAGTTTTGAAACTTCCCTTTTTGCTCCTTATTTCATTTATTTATTTATTTTTGAAGTCAAAAAGATATAAAAGATATAGACGAAGAATATGGAATCTGTGGAAGGAATGGAAAATAACGGTTTCGCTTCCATTCTTTCCGTTCGAAATATAAAAGGTTTTTATTTATTTATTTTTTTTTATCGGAACTACGCAATATGGTTCATGGGTTAAAAAGAGAAATGCAACAATATTAAATTGGATTTTTTTGGGAAAAAAGTTTAGAACTCATGAATAGATTACAAGACTTCTTTGTAAAAAAGGCAAAGAACTTGTTATAAGATACATTCAAGTATATAGCAGACTTTCCCAAATGAGCTTAGAATTTTCGGAAATATCTAGTCTATACAGTTTGGAAACAATGTAGTTTTCAAGATAAAATGTATTTGTTAGTTAGTGATAAAATAGTATTTTACAGAGTTTAATATATGTCAATAAATACATAAAGCAATGAAGCCAAAATTCTCCCATATTTTATACAGCAAATAGATAAATATATATTGGAGACATGAAAGAATCAGAAGACATACATTCATGAAGTTTCATTCAAATTTAATTCATCTCTGAAAATGTATATGTCAGTTAATGTCAGAAAATGAAATTGTCAGAAAATGAATGAAAGAATGAAAATGAATTTTTCAGAAAGAGTATTTCAGTATTTGTTAGTATTTGTTACATGAAACTTTTATAGAGATTAATATATATTCTTAAATGCATAAAAAGCTGTGAAACCGAAAATCACCCATATTTTATGCAGCAAATAAATAAATAAATATTAGAAATTTGGAAGAATCAGCAGACATACATTGATAAAGTTTAATTCAAATTTAATTCATCTCTCAAACTATATTTGCCAGTTTATGATAAAAAAAAGATTCACATTAAACTTTTGCAGAAATTAATATTAGTTATTAAATGCATAAAGCTATGAAAGCAAAAATTTTCCCATATTTTATGCAGCACTAATTAAATAATTAAATAATTAAATAAATAATAATTAAATACAAATATTAAATAAATTGCAAATATCAGAGGACATATATTTATGAAATTTCATTCAAATTTATTTAATTTCATCACTTTATTTTGATTTTTATAAATTGAGCAAAATTTAATTTTACTTTAAATACGATTTTAAGTTGAATAATGCATTTTCCCCACAGATTATCCTTTATTACAACAATAAAATAAACACTATTTTTAAATCATTAACTTGCATGGTAGTAGGCGGAATAAAAAGCACGATAGCACAAAAAACTCTGCCGCTCAAATATAAGGCAGCACCTAACCTATATGCATGAGCCCTATTTATAGTAACTTAAAGCCTTTTTTTCTGAAAAACAAGGAATAGTTCAAATTGGATGTTATTGTTTGCATGAAACAAATATTTTGAAGCTGATTTAAATTTATTTAAGAATCGAAAATTTCCGTCTATAAATCATTTGAGAGCTTAAATAAAAAATGTATACCAGAACTATGTATACCTTTTATTTTAATGTCATTACTTGAAGCGACTTAATTCACTATTTCTAGGAAACAAGTAAATATACAAATTGGATGGTACGATTTCAGCAGAAACACAGTAATTAGTTAAGAAGTTTGAATTTTAAATAAATAAATTCGGTAAAGTTAACTTATAAAATCTTAACTTAAAAATTATAAAAATTCCAAAAATAAATTCATTAGAAACTCAATTATTATAACAAAAGAATTGTATGGAGAAATGTTTTTGTAAAAGCTTTTGTATAAAAGGAAATCACTTGAAATAAAAAATGCACTTAATATTATAGTTTAAAATTTACGAAAATGTTTTGTGGGTTTCATTTCAAAATTTAAGCATATAAATTAACTCTTATTATAAGAATGAAAATAATTAACTCTTATGACTACTAACTCTTACTATCTAACCATCTATCTACTATAATTATCAATTCTTATATTGATTCTTAATATAGAGAGAGAAAAAAGATTTTATTATCCGAGTTAAAATTGTAAACAATTTTCAAGGTCAATTTGAGAAGGTATCCAGAATAGTTATAGAGAACAATGCATGCAATCTTCTAAATGTTGATGATACTGTATCTAAATTTATTTCCCTAATGCTTGGAAAAATTATAATTATCTAAAAGTATTTTTTTCTTGTTATTTTTATCAAAACACAAAAAATATAAAAAATCACATATTTCTTTTCTTTTTTGAGTTTGGAAGAACTTATTGTTGTTTAACTGACGAAATTTCCACTGGCTCTGATAATGAAAATGGTAATTTTACCAATTTGCTGTTTAAATTACCTACAATTCTGAAAAATCGATTTCACTCTAATGGTATCTCTAAAATCATTTTTCTTCAAAAGAGCTAGTGATTCAGTAGAAATTTGCATATAAAACCAAGGAATATTTTAAATAGATTTAAATGCATATTTAAGTGAATGTAGTTACAAATAATAAATTGATAATACTGTGCTTGAATATTTTTAAAATTAAAATATGATAATATAAGAAAATATGAAAGTTCAAAACTGAATTAAAAAATGATAATACGATTTTTGTAATGCACCTTAAATAACGTATTAATTTCGCTTCCATGTGATCAATAATTCGTTTGATAAAATTAAAATAATAATTAATTTAAATTATATATAAAGAATATATTTTTATTTATACTGAGGGCAAATTCATTAGTTGGCAGTTCACTCAAGGCGATCTAATTTTGTGATTAAAAAGGTTTTCGAAACATAGTGTTACATCAGAACACAATTGCTAGTTTGATTGAGTTATATAACTTATTATGAAACATAGATTTGATTTTAAAAATATTAAAAGTAAATCCAGTAAATATCAGAAAAAAATATCTTGTTATTTTTATTAAAAGCAATGGGAAATTGACTTTATCAGATTGCATACATTTTAGACCATAAATTAGAAAGAAGAATATTACTTTAATTTTCAGGGCTAGAGAAAGTTTCATCAGCGCTGTTGTACCAAACAGCAATAAGTTCCTAACTTCCTCAAAAAAATATTAATTACCTCCTATTTATATTTTTTAATGTTTTAATAAAAATATCAGGAAAAGATTACTAATAGACAATTATGACTTTTTTTCCAAAGATTAGAGAAAATAAATTTAGATACAATATCATGAACATTTAGAAGATTACATTCATTGTTCACTTTAACTATTCACAATAAATAAGTTTTGACTTTTTTGGAGTAAAGGAAACATTGTGAAGCAAAATTTAATTGAAAAAATAAAAATTACCTGAAGCTATGTATTAAAAAAAAGCATCATAATAATGTCTCATATCATAGGATTTTTTCCCCTTCATGTCTGTTTCATCTTTAGTTTCCTCTTTTTTTCATCATAAATATACTTGATGTCATAATATCCATTAAAAGTAATTGATTAATGAGTACTATTAACAATGTATACTTTTGTGATAAATGACTATACAATTTAGGCATTCCTTTGCAAGTGCTTATAGGTATCTGAAAAATCAATTTGGACAGTATTAAATTATGTTGAGGAGTGTTTAAAAACTTCCCTGCAATTTTTAAAGCCAGAAATATACTGAAAATGATCTTGCGGGAGAGAGCAAAAGTAAAACATGAAGAAGACGTTTAGTGCTTTGGAAATCATTTGAATAAAAATGAAGTGATTTAAGTGCAAATGCTTTCCGTCCCATTTTGGCTTTGTTAACAAGCTCCGAAGACACTTTTTTATAATTACCTGCCAATTCTCAAACAGCTCAACCTGACAGTTATTGAAGAAGTAAAGCACTTTTTGCACTTTAATGCCTTCCTGGCTTTTTTGGTAAAAGTTGAAGATTAAAAAGAAAGAAAAAATGGCAAAGAAATGAAGAAAATGGAGAGTGAATAGTACTTAGAAAAACTGAAAAAATTACTGAGGTTGAATACTTTGGTGTAAATTCAAATTCACATAATTTAAAATAATGATGTGTATTCTTTAATGACGGATTGTCTGTTGAAATTATACTTTGATGAATAATTTCGCCACGAAACATGAAATTGTTAAACTGTATTTATCTTAAATATACCAATTCAACGTTCTCAAACAACTCAACCTGACAGTTATTCAAGAAGTAAAGCACTGTTTTTCACTTTAATGCCTTTCTGGCTCTTTTGGTAAAAGTTGAACACTAAAAAAAAAAAAAGGTAAAGAAAGGGAAGAAAATGGAGTGAATAGTACTTTTAGAAAAACTGAAAAATTACTGAGTTGAATACCATGTAATTCAAATTGACATAATTTAAAATAATGTTGTGTATTCTTTAAAGATGGATTGTCTTTTGAAATTATACTTTGATGAATAATTTCTGCCAAGAAACATAAAATTAATATAAAACTGCCATTTTTATATTATCTTAAAATTTAAACAATCGTTTTAATACCAGGAGAGTTAAAATTTGTTGATTTATACTAATTTTTAACTGTACAGATGTAATTCATCTATCATTTACAAGTTTTGTCTTATACGTAGCATAAATAAAAAGTTATGAAATAGCAATAAATCAATAATACTATTTCTATAATTCTATTCTACTATTATAATAGTTTTCTATAGTATTTCTTTTTCTATTTTCTTTAATACTATTAAATCTTATTTATCTTAGAAGTGATAAAAATCTATAAACTTTCATAGAAATAATAAAGAAAAATTAGAAATTTTTAGTGTTTTTAATAAAAATACCAAGTAAAGATTACTGGTAGATAATTATAATTTTCTAAAAATTAGAAAAATAAATTTAGGTATAATATCATGAAAATTTAGAAGATTACATTCATTCTTCTCTGTAACTATTCAAGTTCTAACTCTTTTTTTATAGTAAGAAACCATTATGAGGCAAAATGAAATAAAATTTATTTTGAAGAAAATAAAAATTACTTGAAACTAAAACATTGTAATAATGCCTCACACACCATAGGGTGTTTTTTTCCCCTTAATGTCTGTTTCATCTTTAATTTTTCTCCTTTTTCACCATAAATACACTTGATGTCATAATATTCCATTAAAAGTAATTGATTAATGTGTATTATTAAGCAAATGTATACTTTACTTGATAAATGACTGTATCATTTAAGGCATTCCTTTGCAAGTGCTGATAAGTTTCTGAAAAATCAATTTGGACAGTATTAAAGTATGCTGAGGAGTGTTTAAAATTTCTGTTGGACTTTTGAAAATCCCAAAATATACTGAAAATTCTCTTGCGGGAGAGTGCAAGTGTAAAACATGTAGAAGACGTTTAGTACTTTTCGGAAATCATTTGAATAAATAATGAAGTGATTTAAGTGCAAATGCTTTCCTCCAACCTCCCTTTGTTAACACGCTCCGAGACACTTTTTTATAATTGCCTGCCAATTCACAAACAGCTCAACTGACAGTTATGGAAGAAGTAAAGCACTTTTTGCACTTTAATGAATTCCAGGCTTTTTTGGTAAAAAGTTGAAGATTAAAAAGGAAAAGAATTGAGAGTGAATAGTTCTTAGAAAAACTGAAAAATTACTGAGTTGAATACCATTATGTAATTCAAATTGACATAATTTAAAATAATGTTGTGTATCCTTCAATGATGGATTATCTGTTGAAATTATACTTTGATGAATAATTTCTAGTAAAAACATGACATTCTTAATCTGAAATTGTTATTTGTATATGATTTTAAAATTTAAATAGTATTTTAATTAAGAACAGTTTAAAATTTGTTGATTTATTCAAATTTTTAACTTTGCAGACTTAATTCATTTATCATTAAATGTTGTGGCTTATACGTAACATAATTAAGAAAGCTATAAAAATGATAAATCTATAATACTATTCTATAATACTATTTTTATAATTATATTGTACTATTTTCATAATTCTTCTATAATATTTTTATTTCTATTTTCTATTATACTATTAAATCTATTTTATCTAGTATAAAATCTATACATTTTCATATAAATAATAAAGAAAATTACAAGTATTTTTAATGTTTTAATAAGAAAATCAAGTAAAAGATTACTATTAGATAATTATGATTTTTTCAAAGATTACAGAAATAAATTTATATACAATATCAGGAAAATTTAGAAGAATACATTCCTTGTTCTCCGAAACTATTCAAGTTTTAACTCTTTTGTAGTAAGAAAACAATTTGACGAAAAATGAAATATTTAATGGTGGAAAAAAAATCACTTCAAACTATGCATTAAAAAATTTGTGATAATGTCTCACATCATATGATTTTTTTCTTCTTAATGTCTGTTTCATCTTTAGTTTTCTCTTTTTTTCACCATAAATATACTTGATGTCATAATATCCCATTAAGAGTAATTGATTAATGAGTATTATTAAGCAAATGTATACTTTTCGTGATAAATGACTGTATAATTTAAGCATTCCTTTTGCAAGTGCTGATAAGTGTCTGAAAAATCAATTTGAACAGTATTAAATTATGCTGCAGAGGGTTTAAAATTTCTCTTGGACTTTTTAAAGTCCCAAAATATACAGAAAATGGTCTTGCGGGAGAGAGAAAAAGTAAAACATGAAGAAGACGTTTAGTGCGTTTGGAAATCATTTGAATAAATAATGAAGCGATTTAGTGCAAATGCTTTCCTGTTCCTTCCTCCTTTTGTTAACAAACTCCGAGACACCTTTTTATAATTGCCTGCCAATTCTCAAACAGCTCAACCTGACAGTTATTGAAAAAGTAAAGCACTTTTGAACTTTAACACTTTCCTGGCTTTTTTGGTAAAGTTGAAGATTAAAAAGAAAAAGAAAAAGTGAAAAGGAATGAAGAAAATGGAGAGTGAATAGTACTTAGAAAAACTGAAAAATTACTCAGTTGAATACTTTATGTAATTCAAATTGACATAATTTAAAATAATGGTGTGTATTCTTTAATGAAGGATTGTCTGTTGAAATTATCCTTTGATTAATACTTTCTGTCAAGAAACATGAAATTGTTATTATGAAACTGCTATTTTTATATTATCTTAAAATTTAAACAATCGTTTTAATGCAGGTGAGTTAAAATTTGTTGATTTATACTAATTTTTCACTGTGCAGATTTAATTCATCTACCATATACAAGTTTTGTCTTCTACGTAGCATAAAAAAAAAGCTGTGAAATAGTAATAAATATCTAATACGATTTCTATCATTCTATTCTACTATTATAATAATACTTCTATAATATTTTTATTTCTATTTTCAGTAATACTATTACATCTATTTTATCTAGTATAAAATCTACCAATTTTCATATTAATAATAAAGAAAAATTACAAAAATATTTAGTGTTTCAATAAAAATATCAAGTAAAAGATTACTATTAGATAATTTTAATTTTTTCTAAAAATTTCAGATATAAATTTAGATACAATATAATCAACATTTAGAAGACTACATTCTTTCTTATCTGTAACTATTCACAATAAATAAGTTTTAACTCTTTTTGTAGTAAGAAAACATTGTGACGCAAAATGAAATATTTAATGAAGGAAAAAAAATCACTTCAAACTATGCATTAAAAATTTGTGATAATGTCTCACATCATATGATTTTTTTTTCTTCTTAATGTCTGTTTCATCTTTAGTTTTCTCTTTTTTTTTCACCATAAATATACTTGATGTCATAATATCCCATTAAGAGTAATTGATTAATGAGTATTATTAAGGAAATGTATACTTTTCGTGATAAATGACTGTATAATTTAAGCATTCCTTTTGCAAGTGCTGATAAGTTTCTGAAAAATCAATTTGGACAGTATTAAATTATGCTGCAGAGGGTTTAAAATTTCTCTTGGACTTTTTAAAGTCCCAAAATATACTGAAAATGCTCTTGCGGGAGAGAGCAAAAGTAAAGCATGAAGAAGACGTTTAGTGCTTTTGGAAATCATTTGAATAAATAATGAAGCGTTTTAAGTGCAAATGCTTTCCTGTTCCATCCTCCTTTTGTTAACAAGCTCCGAGACACTTTTTATAATTGCCTGCCAATTCTCAAACAACTCAACCTGACAGTTATTGAAGAAGTATTTTGCATTTTAATGCCTTCCTGGCTTTTTGGTAAAAGTTGAAGATTAAAAAGAGATAAAAAGGAAAAGAAATGAAGAAAATGGAGAGTGAATAGTACTAAAAAAAAAACTGAAAAATTACTGAGTTGAATACTTTTATGTAATTCGAATTCACATAATTTAAAATAATGTTGTGTATTCTTTAAAGATGGATTGTCTTTTGAAATTATACTTTGATGAATAATTTCTGCCAAGAAACATGAAATTGTTAATATAAAACTGCCATTTTTATATTATCTTAAATTTAAACAATAGTTTTAATGAAGTACAGCTAAAATTTGTTGATTAGTTAAAATTTTTAACTTTGCAGATGTAATTCTTCTATCACTAGCAAGTTTTGGCTTATACGAGCATAAATAAAAACGCTTTGAAATATTAATAAATATATCATACTCTTTCTATAATTCTATTCTACTATTATAATAATTCTTCTATAGTATTTCTATTTTCTATAATACTATTACATCTGTTTTATCTAGTATACAATCTATATATTTTCATATAAATAATAAAAAAATTACAAATCTCAAGTAAAAATATCAAGTAAAAATTACTATTAGATAAATATAATTTTTCTAAAAATTTGAGAAAAAAAAAAAATTTAGATACGATATTATCAACATTTAGAAGATTGCATTCGTTGTTCTTTATCACTATTTACAATAAATAAGTTTATCTCTTTTGAAGTAAGGATACATTGTGAAGCAAAAATGAAATAAAATTTACTTGAAGAAAATAAAAATTACTTGAAACTATGTATTAAAAAAACATTGTAATAATGTCTCACATCATATGATTTTTTTTTCTTCTTAATGTCTGTTTCTTCTTTAGTTTTCTCTTTTTTTTTCACCATAAATATACTTGATGTCATAATATCCCATTAAAAGTAATTGATTAATGAGTATTATTAAGCAAATGTATACAAAATATATGATAAGCAAATGCAAAGTATATGATAAGTTTCTGAAATATGCAAAAATATATGATAGTATGTAATGCAAAAATATATGATAAGTTTCTGAAAAATCAATTTGGATAGTATTAAATTATGCTGGAGAGTGTTTAAATATTTCTCTTGGACTTTTTAAAATCCCAAAATGTACTGAAAATGCTCTTGGGAGAGCACAAGTCAAACATGAAGAAGACGTTTAGTGCTTTTGGAAATCATTTGAATAAATAATGAAGTGATTTAAGTGCAAATGCTTTCCGTTCCATCCTCCCTTTGTTAAGAACCTCCGAGACACTTTTTTATAATTGTCTGCCAATTCTCAAACAGCTCAACCTGACAGTTATTGAAGAAGTAAAGCACTTTTTGCATTTTAATGCCTTCCTGGCTTTTTGGTAAAAGTTGAAGATTAAAAAAAAAAAAAAATTGTAAAGAAATGAGGAAAAGGGAGAGTGAATAGTACTTCGAAAAACTGAAAAATTACTGAGTTAAATACTTTTATGTAATTCAAATTGACATAATTTAAAATAATGTTATGTATTCTTTAATGATGGATTGTGTGTTGAAATTATTCTTTGATGAATAATTTTTGAAAGAAACATAACATTGTTAATATAAATCCTTGAACTGTTATTTGTGTATAATCTTAAATTTTAAACAATAGCCTTAATGGAGGACACATAAAATTTGATGGTTTATTAAAATTTTTAACTTTGCAGATTGAATTCATTCATAACTTGCAAGTTTTGGTTTATATGTAACATAAATAAATGAAAAAAAGGTGTACAATAAAACGCGAGTATAAGATATATAAATTTTCATATAAATAGTAAAAAAATTCAATTTTTTATAACTAAATGTACTAGATACATTAATTTATTAATTAATTTAATTTAATTAATTAATACCTTATTTTATAAGTGATACAATGATTCTTTCTACTTATATCAATCTAATATATGTAAAAAGAAAAATGTTTCTGATATTAAACAAGAATACATAAATGTTATTTAATTAATATTTTGCTGAAAAACATTAAGTAGTTAATAAATGTCTTTTATTTTAGTTTTCATGTTTAAAGTTGCTATAATTTTAAATGGAAAATGGCGTAAGATTATATTTGTTTTGCTTATAAAAGCTATAGTTCTCTAAATAGATATATCTTAAAGTGTAAAAGACATTTCAACTGTAAATTGAATAAGCTTTATTAAAATAATTTCTCTCTTAAAATTAAATATACTTCGATTATTCTTTGCTCTTCAGAAACGACGAATTAAAAAAAAAAATCTGGTTACAGTTATCCACCAGATCTCAGATATTTTGAAAACAATTTTGGGATGATTGGCACTGTTGGGGCACTATTGATTCACTATTGGGAAATATAGTGAAACGGTTAAAACGTTTACAGAAATGAATGAATAAACAAATCAAATCAAAATGAATGTATAAATGAAATCAAAATGAATAGAAATATAAAATTAAAATGAATAGTCATATAAAATCAAAATTAATAGACATATAAAATCAAAATAAATGAACAGATAAAAATATTTGCATGATCAGAAATTTTAAAATGATATGTTTTTATAAAAGAATTCCTGTGGTTATTCAAAATATTAAAATACAGATTTGTTTCAAAAGCAATGGAAACCCATTATTCTGAATTTTATTATATAATTTCAAAATTATGTGTGCATTTGAATAAAAAGTCAAATCTAAATTTGAAAATTTTTAAAATAAAAATAATCAATGAGCTTATTTTCCTCATCTTTAGAATCACATAAAAATATCCATAGCTTTTTGATGTTATGTGATTCATTAAATTTTATAAATCAAATAATTTAATTCATCGCATTTAAAATCAGCGTATTATTATTTTTTCATAAGATCGAAATGTAAATTTTAAAGAATCACATATTTATTAAGACGTTCAATTTCGTAACAAACAGTATCACACAGAAGAAAGAAAAACATTTACGTGAAATGAAATTTATATCAAACGAATAAAAAATAAATTAAATTTCTAACAATATACTTAAAATCTAGTAAAACATCGCTGAAAGAAATCCAATTTCATTTTAATCGAAAGTAGTGCTAACTGAAACAGTTGGCATTTGAATTAACGCAATTTAAAGTGCACAACTCTTTCATTCGCCAATAGAAAACACATCAAAAACAAATTTCTTCCAAGAAAATGAAAATGCACCTGTATCCCTTACAAGAAAAGATCGGGGGGAGGTCAAGGGGGGGGGGTGGAATAGCATCTACGCTAATGAAAAAAAGCCGTTTTCGTAAAGTACAGCAATCCATCTTCGAAATTTGTCGCCGGTATTTGTTGGGTAGAAAATTCCTGGTTCGGATTCTAGAATTTTTTTTTTACTTTCTTTTCTTATTGGCATTTTTAAACACTAGCTTGCAAGACGTCGAACTAATCCGTAGCAGCTGTCAGGAAGGAAAATACTTAGAAAAGAACATAAAACACGAAAAATATTTTTTTAATTTTTTTATTCTTGATTCTTTCTAATTTTGCATTTTTATTTCTTTGAAATTTTAAGTATTTATATTTTTGAAGAGTTACTATAAATATCATATTTGTAAGAGAAATATTTATAAATAAGTAGCCTTATTTTAAAGAGCAGAGAGTAAGAAATAATATATATTGTTTAACTCTCAAAATAGGATTTTAATTGCTTTATAGTATAGTATAAAATAAAAAAAAATGAATTAAAGTATACTTACAGTAATTTTTATTAATATATACACATTCATTCACATTATGTAAATATATCCTCTCTTAATTGAGCATAAAAAATATAAGGCCTACATCACAAATTAAATAAAAAGCAATACAGTACAGAAAAAAACATTATAAAAATAATACGAAATCCAACAAATAAATAAATTATTTCAGACAAAAGGATTTCAAAAAACAATAAAATTATAATTGATTCTTTTTAATTTTTAATTTTTTTCTTTGAAATTTAAGTATTTATATTTTTAGAGAAGTACTATAAATATCATGCTTGTAAAATAAATATTTATAAATAAGTATCGTTATTTTAAAGAGCAAAGAGAATTAAAAAATATTTCTTGCTTAAGTCTCAAAAAGAGATTTTAATTACGATATTTTAAAGTAATAAACTAAAATAAGGTAGTGCTTTTACAGTAATTTTTATTAATACATTGACATTCATTTACATTCGTCATAACGTAAATATATCCTTACACTCTTAATTAAATATAAAAAAATATAATGCCTAAATCGCAAATTAAATGAAAAGAAATACAGCACAGAAAAATATTATAAAATATTGTATTATAAAAATATACAGTAAATAATGTGAAATACAATAAATAAATAAATTATTTGAGTCAAAATGATTTCAAAAAAACAATACAAATTTTAATGTAAATAAAAAATTTCATTGGATTTAAAATATTAACTACATTTTGTAATTAAATATTTAATTTGGTAATATACTGAAAAATTTAAAAACACTTATATAAATATATATAGTTTAATAATGCGAATTTCAATTTTCCACACAGAATCTATCCTGTTTTTAGAATCATCCATTTTTTTCAATTCCTTCTATTAGCTTACACTTTCCTATATATATATCTTGTTCAAATTTTCAATCATTAATAAAATACTTTTATTCATCCATTCAAGTTCAAATACATTTTTTTTGAACTTATAGTGGATGACATTTGATGTTAATACAGTTTTTTTCAAATATTAATTCAGTAATTAAATTTAATTAATTAATTTTAGTTTTTTTTTAGATTTAAGTTGCATATATCTATCAATAGATGGCACCAGATAAACTTAAAAAATTAATGAAAATAATTTATAAAGGACTTTCTGCAATATAGTAAAAAAAAGTAGGAACAACATTTTTTTTATATTACTTGTTTCTTCTGTACCTTACTCTAACATCTACCTATCTCTTATATATATATATAGAGAGAGAGAGAGAGAGAGAGAAATGAAATAGAATCAGATCAGTTTTCATAACAAAAGCCGCAAAACTATTCGCTGCAAGTCAATTATCAAATGCTTCAAGGAAGCTCTATCGAATTGTATAATAGAAACGTAATAGCATTCGCTATACAATAACTCTGAAGTACCTCACATTCAGAAATGAAATAACGAAATTTGCCAAGATCCGAAAAACACGTAAGCTGGAGCAACGAAACTAAAAATCACTAGACAAATACAAATATATAAAAAAAGTTAATGGATATAACTGCATCGACAAATGAAAAAAAAAGAATTAATTCATTTTACTGTGCAGCAGTAAAACTTTCAAATCTGAATTTCATAGAGAATTTTAGTAATTCTTTTCAATATAACAACCTTTTAAAAGTGTAAATTGTAATGTTTTATAATATGATCGACATTATTGAATAATTAAAAATAACTAATGCATTATAATATAAATTACATGCAATTACATTACATCATAATTCTAACAATTACATTACATTTTAACAATTACATTACGTTATAATATTATTATTAACAAATAGAATTCCATTAAAATTTCTAAGTACCCAATGAACTCTAAAAATTTAATTATAATTCTTGCACGTATTGCTGATCCAAGTGCTTTTCTGTACCACTTTTATAAATTTCAAAAACAAAAATAATAATAATATTCCAATCAAATTAAATTGAAAAACAGCAATTTACATTTTACTTGCAGACTTACATTACTATATTCATTTAAACAATGGCGATGTATTCAATTAAGATACATTACCAGAATAATTCAGAATATAAAATTATATAAATAATTAAAAGGATTATGATGCTATTTTCACAAAAAAAAAACTAAGATCATTTTAATATGTAAATATTTATTTATGAAAATATGAATACTGATTTTCATTTTTCTTTTCGATAATAAATTCAGCTTTGATCAATGAGAAATGCATTTAAGATTTAGCACGGCTCACTTAGATATAAAACGATAACATTCAAATGTATGAAATGAAGACAGCTAATATTAGCTAAAATTCACACATATATTAATGTTTTACATGTTTCAAAGAAAAATTTATTATTTTATTAAATGTAAATTAATTCCTTTGATCTTTTTTGTTCTAGTTCTCTAAACTTATAATTTTCATCTTTTATCTTTATTTTAAGAACAATTATTGAAAAAAAAAAAAAAAATTTTTAGTTTAAAAATTTTTGTGATATGAAGTTAGCTATATGAATAAACTTTTATGTTTATTATATTGGGTTGCAAGAAAGTAATTTTGGGTTTTACTATTTAAGTACATGGTAAAAGTAAACATACCAAAGTACATAAATAAAAATAAAGTACAGAAAATTTAAACATGAACACATTTATATTTAAACATTTTTAGAAATTTATGTATATCTTGTAAAATACATTTATTTTATGAAAGCATTTATATTTAACAGTAGTATTTTGGGAATCTATTATTTAAAATTTATTTAAGAGATATTTAAAAATGCATGTTAATCTTTATAGTATAATAAGTCAAAATAAATATTTTAAATAATAAAAATAAAAATATATTATTATAAAATAAAAAATATATTATTAACTAATGTATAACTTCAAATAACCTTCAAGTAACCTCTAAAAATTTCTTATAGACTTGATAATTATACAAAATTTAATTTTCTCGTTTATATAAAGCTTCTCAATTTCAATTACTCATTTATACAACGATAAAACAATAAATACCTAAATTTTACTGATATTCCACCGAAATATTTTATTTGAATAATTAGAGATAACATGCAATAAAAAGTTAGACCACCAATTAAAACAAATATTTTGCTATATTTTTTATTGAAAAGCTAATAATCTTGGAAGTGAAGTAACCTCCTTCAAAAAAGTACATCGGTTCCAAAACTAATATCCCTTATTCTCATTTGGTTAAGGCTTTCTAAAAATAATATCTGAAGTTCGTGGACATTTGCTTACTTTCTTCCGCTCAACTTCGGAAGTAGGTATGGAAGAATTTTTGATGAGTTGCCGCTAGTTTCTATTTCAGTGAAAGTTTCTTCCTTACTCTGGCCCCATCACTTAATTTAATAATTCATGCCCAGAGCTATTATAGGTGCTCTCGGTTGGTGCTGTGCAAATTTATGTAGAAGCAAGTTCTTTCCAGTTAAAGAAGCTATTGATCATTTTGAAAATAGGGAAGAAAAAAAGTTTTTATTGGTTATTTTTCTTTGGCAGTACTTTGAACAATAGATTCTACCTGGAATAATGAACTCCTAAATGAGAAATCTTATGGGTATTTTTATAAAGTTTGGGAATAATAAATATGAAAATTATGAGGTGGTCTTAATCAAAAGTATTTTTTAATATTATTCTAAAAAGTTTTTATTATACTATATAGTTTATTTCATTTTTAAATTTTATATGCTTTAAATTTCGTTATATATGTGTATGTTATATCGCTTTAGGATAAAATTTACACCCACTAAAATTCCATTATTATTTATTTATAATAATTATCTTCATTGACGCAACATGGTGGGCCACGGCCATCTATCTACTGGCAGATTTCGAGGCAGGGGATGCTTCCTTTTTTTAGGGTTAGGTTGTCAACCCTGTGTCCAATGCTCTACAATCATATTAGATCGGGACCTACGGATGGCACCGACAGAACTCAAACATTATATTAATTGCAAGAGAATAAATTGTTAATAATGTTTAAGATAATGCAGTTACTGATATTTTACTCAATAGGAATTACTTAATATTTTTACTCAGATTATGCAAATACCGAAATTGTATTCTCTTTTTTCACCTAATAAAACTTTTCAATTTTTGGAAGAAATTATAATCGAAATTGAAGTAAAATCCAGCCAATAAAAGTTGAATATTATCTAGAAAATTTGCTGCCTTTCTAACAACGAAATACTTGTTTAATTTAAGAGAGTAACTAAAAAAAAAAGATCACAAGCATATCGACACATATAAACAAATAACAATTATAGATATTAATTTATTGGAGAAAATAACTAACTTTCCAAATTCCTAATAAGAAATTCATATAATAAAAAATAATTTGCATGGACTTTATTTGATGTTTTGTATTCAGAAAATATCATATTCAGGTAGTAGGTATGGAAGAATTTTTGATGAGTTGCCGCTAGTTTCTATTTCAGTGAAAATTTCTTCCTTACTCTGGCCCCATCACTTAATTTAATAATTCATGCCCAGAGCTATTATAGGTGTGTTGCTGCTGCAAATTTATGTAGAAGCCAGATTCTCTTCCAGTTAAAGAAGCTATTGATCATTTTGAAAATAGGGAAGAAAAAAAGTTTTTATTGGTTATTTTTCTTTGGCAGTACTTTGAATAATATATTCTACCTGGAATAATGAACTCTTAAATGAGAAGTCTTATGGGTAGTTTTATAAACTTTGGAATAGTGAATATATGAAAAATTACTGAAAGGCATGGATTAAAAAAAAGACATTATATAAATTAATTTATTTAAAAATTGTGTTCTATCACAAAAAATTTTAATATTATGAGAAAATAGTAATGTTTTATTTTTTTCATCTTTAAATTTTATGCGCTTTAAATTTCGTTATATACGTGTATGTTATATCGCTTTAGGATAAAATTTGGGAGCCTAAAATGGCAGATTATTTAACGTTGTGACATTCTTCGGTACGCAACATGGTATCGGGTTCGAATTCTTGCTATTTCGAGACGCAGGATTTGTTTTGGTTAGAAGTTGTCAACCCTGTGTCCCGGCTCTACAATCATAGTAGAGGGACCTACGGATGATAAGACAGAACTCAAACATTATATTAATGCAAAGAATAAATTGTTAATAATGTTTAAGATAATACAGTTACTGATATTTTACTCAATAGGAATTACTTAATATTTTTATTCAGATTATGCAAATACCGAAACTTTACACTTTTTTCACCTTATAAAACCTCTTAAACTTTTCGAAGAAATTATAATCGAAATTAAAGCAAATCCACCCAATAAAATTGAATATTATCTAAAAAATAAGCTTTGTCTTTCTAACAACGAAATACTTGTTTAATTTTAAAGAGTAACTAAATAAAAAAGATTACAAGCATATCGACACATATAAACAAATAACAATTATCGATATTAATTTATTGGAGAAAATAACTAACTTAACTAAAAAGATTACAAAGCATATCGACACATATAAGCAAAAATAAATAATTATCGATATTAATTTATTTTAGAAAATAACTAATTTTCCAAATTCTAATAAGAAATTCATGTAATAAAAATAATTTGCATGGACTTTATTTGATGTTTTGTATTCAGAAAATATCATATTCAGGTAGTAGGTATGGAAGAATTTTTGATGAGTTGCCGCTAGTTTCTATTTCAGTGAAAGTTTCTTCCTTACTCTGGCCCCATCACTTAATTTAATAATTCATGCCCAGAGCTATTATAGGTGCTCTCGGTTGGTGCTGTACAAATTTATGTAGAAGCCAAGCTGTCTCAGTTAAAGAAGCTATTGATCATTTTGAAAATAGGGAAGAAAAAGTTTTATTGGTTATTTTACTTTGGCAGTACTTTCGAACAATATATTCTACCTGGAATAATGAACTCTTAAATGAGAAGTCTTATGGTAGTACCGTAATAAACTTTGGAATAGTGAATATAAGAATTATTACTGAAATGCATGGATTAAAAAAATAATAGATTTTATATAAATTAATTTATTTAAAAATTGGGTTCTATCACAAAATATTTTAATATTATGAGAAAAATGGTAATGTTTATCATTTTTTCATCTTTAAATTTTATGTGCTTTAAATTTCGTTATATATGTTTATATAATCATGTTTTGGGAGCCTGATGGCAGAGCGGCTAACGTTGTGACACTCGGTACCACAGGTATCGGGTTCGAATTTTTTGCTATGCCACCAGGTTTGTAGTGGTTAGAAATCCTCTTTAAACAGAAGGTCCCGGTCTAATATGATAGTAGAGCTAAAGTAAGTGTGATAAGCACTAACTATATAATACTAAGATAAGTGTTAATAATGATTAAGGTAATGCATTTACTGATATTTTTGCTGAATAGGAAGCACTTTAATATTTTTATTCAGATTATGAAAATACCGAAACTTTACACTCTTTTTTCACCTTAGAAACCTCTTAAACTTATCGAAGAAATTATAATCGAAATTAAAAGCAAATCCACCCAATAAAATTGAATGTTATCTAAAAATAAGTTCTTGTCTTATTAAAAATGTAATACCTGTTTAATTTTAAAGAGCACTAGAAAAAAGAGATTACGAGCATATCGACACCTATAAAACAAATAAAGTGTTATTTCGGATCGATATCGATATTAATTTACTGGACAGAATATAAATATGTGTATATTGTAAAAGATGATTGATGTATTTAGGAGATGTATTTCAAGAATTGACTTCTTTTACAAGAAAGATTTGTTTCAAAAATATGTGTACATTGTATAAGTATTTTCTCTACTACATTAAAATAAAAATGTAAAATATATTCTCATTTTGATAAAAAATATGCAAATGCATATAAAATATTATAATTTACAATGTAATACAATGCTATCTCTAAACTTAAAACCCTACAATTCTCTTCAAGTTCTTCAGTAAAATCGAATAGTAAAAGACTAAATATTAAAGATTTATAAAAAATAATAATTTTAATTAGGATGAAATATCAATATTTAATGCAATAGAAAATTATCAATAAACCATTTAACATATGAATATTGGATTATTTTCTTGTGTTAAGCTATTTTAGTTTTTAATTTTCAACTAAGTGTATTAAAAAACAAATTATATTCGGCATGCTTTAAACATCTTTCAAGTGTCACCTTTTTATGGTGAAGCATGTATATGGCAGTTTTAAGATGGAAAATATGCTGTCATGCAAAGTGTTGAATTTATGCATTATGGACATTCGACCCTCGTTATATCATCGTTACTTTATCAATGTACAGTATGATGGTGAAAACAAAAGGTTTTAAACCGAAATTCTTAAAATGCTAATAAGGAACAATAAGCTAAATAATATATATATATATATCGAAGTTAAGTTTAGAGGGGATCTGTTATATATACTACTTGATATAGTTAATTCAAATGGAAAATATTATTTTAAATGACCTCCCCAAAATTTATAAATTTATATTAAGTGTCAAATGTTTTCTGCCTTACAGTTCAAATACAGTTTGTCCTTACCATTTTGAAATTCATATATATTTTGCAAGATTGAAGTTAAATTACTTGATCTCCTAAATATAAAAAAAGCACCTTTTTCTAATTTCATCATAAAATATTCTATATCAATCCATAATTTTGTCCAAACTATAATTCTACTAAATTTAAAAGTCTACTTGACAGAAAAAATTCATTTGCTCCAGAGTAATAGCATATTGCCTCCAACAGATCCATCAAACTATCTAGACAGCTATCTTGGACTTTATTCTAAATCAACCAATTGAAGTCATATCGATCAATCAAGAAGTCCTTATTTCTTGAAATCAAGATATTTAATATCATGTCTAGAGCGAGAGAAAAATAAATGTTCTTAAAGTATGACATAAAAAGATGAAATAAATTAAAAAAATTGTAATCGTTACATTGCGTGCTGTAATTCTAAATATACTCTTTCATGTACCTTTTCCTGATACACGAAAGAGTGCATTAAGTAGTCAAACAGAAAGGAAACAGAAAGGGGAGAAGACAGGGAAAGTAAAGGAAACAGAAGGAAACTGAGAAAAAGTCAATGTTCTTTTTTTCCTTTTCTTTATTATGGTAAGATTCTTCTGTACCACACGTGAAATGTACCTTCATAAAATATATTAAGAAAGTAAATTTCGTCCAAAGTGTTTGTTTTTATTTTCGATTCAAGCATTACATTTGAATAGTAATAAATACCATGCCCTCAATCGGGAAATATCTTTATAAGTTATTATTCATATTTTTTGCACCCAAATTTCCTCCATCATTAATTTTATTTTTAAAATGACAGTCTCATTAAAGTTAGTTATTTAAATTATAACTTTTGAAAAAATAAATTATAAAATTAAATATATATATATATATATATAAGCCAGCATTTTAAAATTATTAATTATTACTAAAGAAACTAGCAACAAAAATAGCATTTTTTTAAATTAAAAAAAAATATATACATTATTACAGAAATTTAAAGATTTTTGTAAATATATACTGTTGCGCCCAAAAAGTAAGACCAATTTTCAATAATTAAAATTCCGCAGGGATTATGGAATTTCATTTTTTTTTCTTCTTTCGGTTGTTGGCATTGTCCTTGACATCTGAGTGAAATTTGACATCAAAATATTCATTAGTGCTTGAGTGACGCTTTCGCATTGTGAGATGCTAAGACTGATTCCGGCGATGTTTGAAATGACTGAACTAATTGAGCAAAGAACTTGCATTAACTTTTTACGGAAACGTATAGAATGTTGCAGAAGGCATTCGGTGAGCATTCCTGTGTCGGAAAGAAATGTTTAGAAGTGGTATAAACAGCTCAAAGAAGGCAGAGAACGTTGAAGACGTAAAGCCCTCTGGTCGATCATCAACCTCAACCGACGAAGCTCTCGTGCAAACAATTAAATATTTGGTGCTATTGCAAACCGTCGATTCACAATTAAAGAGACCTTCCTGATGATGTTGGAATTTCAAAAGGATCGGTCAATTCCATTTTTGGGCCTCAAACGCTTTAAATCTCGATTGGTAACTAAAACACTAAATGCCATCTTACATTGCATTGATTCTTTCGGGGCATATTCGCCAAAAAGGAAACCCATATCGTTCCCTTTCAACCACCATATTCACACCGTGCGACTTCTGGATATCCACTAAACTCAAAAGACCATTCTGGGAACAACGTTTTGAATCGACTGAAGTGATTCAGCGTGAATCCCTTTAAAGGCCATTAAAGGCCATCCTGCCGATGACTTTTAACATGCATTGGGGATTTGAAAAAAAAAGTTTGCATAAGTTCATTGTACCCGGAAGGGTTACTTTGAAGACGATGAAATAAATTTGAAGAATAAAATAAAGTTTTTGAAAAAAATATTGATCTTACTTTTTGACACAGTATTTATCAAAACTCCCTGAAAAAGAAATGAAACTTAACTTTTATTTTAACTTAATTTTATTAACTTTTATAGAATTCTACAACTCGCGTTTACACTATAATCATAAATATTTAACTAATTGTAAACACTTTTTTTACATTTTATCTGGCTGTATATAATTAAAAATGTTTGTAAAATTAATGAGAAAAATTTGTGAATGTCACTCAGTAATTTTGGATCGTTATATTCAATAAATTAAAACTGCTTAACTCCATATTGAAAACAATTCACTAGCTCCAGATTTAATCCATCAAAAAAAAAAAAAAAAAAATTACAAAAAGATCTGCATTAGTCCACAAAAAAAAAATTTTCATTGACTAAAGAAGGACAGTTTTTTTTTTTTAAAAACCAGCTTTTAAAATTACTTTAAAAAAACAGTATTAACTTCAGATAATCCTCAAATGTGTTTTGTGAAACATATTCAAGATGAATATTTTATCACAATCTTAAATGAAAGCAAATTTCTAAGCACATTAACTAAAAAAAGTATTAATCCAAATTAATAAAAAAATAATTACCAAAAAATAATTTAAATCACATAAAAGTGGTAAAAGGAAATTACATAAAAATTAATCGAAATTATTAAAAGCATGAAAATAGGAAAAATAAAATTAGTTAATATTTTTTTTTATTTTTGTTTAAATCTCTAATATTTACTTAATTTTTGAGCATAGTGATAATTAAATAATATTTTAAGACTTCGCTTTATTATTTTGATGTCAGTTATAAAGTGAAAAAATTTTTATTAAGTAAAATAAGAGTTTATTAAAAAATTCTAAAATATATTTCGATAAAATAAAAATAAATGTAATGCAAACAAAATGTAATTACTTAGTTAAACTACATTAATTAACTCAATTTTAAAAGAAAGCAGAAAATATTAAATTGCAAATTAAAAACTAACATGAAGTTCATAAACATCATAGAAAATAACTTAATTATGAATTTTCATTAGAATTAGATGATACAAAAAAAATATTTTACAATATATACAATAAAAACTAATACCCATTTCCTTTAATTAATATCTTTTAGTAAAAGAAGAAGATAAGGAATATAATACACTGATTAAAAAACACTATCCAATAACTTTTTGAAAATATATTATTGTACGCACATTGGTGTAAAAGGTTTTCACAAATTAATTTTCTAAGAATCACACTTGCATAGAATTTGCATATTTTTTTTGTCCTATCATCAATAAACAAAAATCAAATTTATTTATTAAATGTACAAACCATATTTAATTATTTTAATGCTGATTAAGTGTAAAATTATTTAAGGTTTTTAAAAACAGTCAAGTAAATGAATGTTTTTATTTCCTTAAAAAATGTTTGTATTAGATTATTAAAATGAAATTCCATTTAATTTTTTTTTCCTTGACATAAAATAGATGCACTTTTCTGAGCTACAGAACATAATTAATGGGCATGTATTTTTCAAATTTTCAAAAAGTACAATTTTTTATAGAATAATATAATTAAGTTTGTTAAATTCAGAAAAGTATTTTATTATTATCCTAATATAAAATGATAAAAAATTTGCTACTTAGATTTAATTAAGCTTTGAATTTATAATTCAAATGTATTTTGAACTTGCTCATTATATTTAGAATGAGATTAGTAGTGCAAATAAGTACGCTAATTAAGATAAAATATCTTAAAAATTTAAACACATGTGCTATTGCTTTAAAAACAAAAACTTTGGAATTTGATTAGAGTTACATCCGTAAATTTTATTAAAATCCATGAAAAGTGTATTTTAAAGCTGCCATAAAAAGAAACAAATAAATACCATATATTGCTTTTCTTTTAAGATAAAAACATATTTTACACAAAAATTTAGTACTTTGAAAAATTTTCTATATTTTAAATAATTGATAAAAATCAATGAAATTAGAACGACATGTAGTGAAAATTTTATATGCATAATATTGTTATCTAATCTGATAGCTGGTTCCAATTTTTTGCCCGAGATTTCTTATCATTAACAGCATTTGAATATTTTACGTATCTTTCAACATAAAATACCCGATACATTTAAAAAGTGTTATATTTTGTCAGAAATGAAATTTGTTAAATATTGGTATGTAAATAAAAATATATTTATTAGCTAATGATAAATATCATATTTTCGAGAAAATATTATAATTTTTTTAATGTTGACTGTGCTAGTGTATAATGCTTATGTAGCATTAGGATATAATGTTTTCTTAGTATGAAGACAAATTTTTTTTTTTTTACAAATTTATGTCGATAAACATTAAACATAAGCGAGTATATCAACAACGATTTAAGAAAAATTTAAAAAACCCTTTATTTCCACAGTAAGGAAGACAGAAATTTTAAAGGCAATTTGTTGATTTTTATGTATATAAATATTTGAAGTTCAATTCATTTATTACTTTCTATAAAAATTAATATTTGTAAAATGAAAGAGAAGTTAGAAAGCAAAATAAAAATATTATGAATTATTCATTAATAAGAAATGAATAGAAGTTTAATAAATATTCCTCATGAATAAATTGACAATTTCAGTATTTAAAAATTACAAATCCATTTTATGTTTGTTATTCTTGGTAATTTGATGAAATATTTACATAAATTAACTATGTTTCTGAATACATTTTCTTTAGTGAAAATAGATAGATGGATATAATTTTTTTTTAAAATTTGAATTCAATATTTTGTTGATAATTATTTTTATCTATTTCTTTAAAATATTTAGTTTAAAAATAAAGCTACTTCCTCTTTTTACTTCTTTTCCAAACACAAATAAAAATATCGATAGTGATTAATTTTAAACGAATGAAAAATAAATTTATATTTAGGCAAATTCTGATTTGTTCAAATCTGTTTAAACTTTTGATATTTGAAAACACTATGATTGAGGAAAAGCAAAACGATACACTTTTTGAATATGTATGTTTTTAAACTATAATAATAATTATTATTAAAAAAAAACTTTTCGAGAATAAACCCATTTCATAAAATATTTTTTAAAAAAAAAATATTCTTCCTTTTCTACATGATATTGTTATAAAGTTTTTTTTCTTATAAATAACAGGCTGGTTATCATAAAGTGTAATCAATAAATCAAATTAAGCTTTTTTTTTTTTTCATATTCTTTAGACATTGATTTCTGAATATGGCCTTCTTTATTTTATTATATAAATTATTAATGCTAGAAAATGTTTGTTTTCGATCATAATTTTTGCTGAACATTAAAAATTACCTACTCTCAAAGGCAGCTGAAAATGTATTCATAAAACTATTTTAAAATATACAATTATGATGATAATCATTTAGATATCGCTAGTAATTCACACTATATAACTTTTACACAGTACACAATAATATGTATATATATATATATATATATATTCACATGTTCTTTATCTTCAGATGATAAGAAATGCTTATGAAATTCTGAATTATTTGTTTTTAAAGTTGAAAATATTTAACCGGTAACAAAATAAAATTTTAGCCTAAATATTTAAATAGTGTTCCGTTGACATTTTTAAATTTGGTTTAATATTATAATGAAATCAAAAATTAATTGAAACTGCATAGCTAATCATTTGCTAAAATTGTCACGATGAATACTATATTTTAAAAATAAAAATGATACTTTTCCTTTAAATTATTCAAATATTCAATAGATTAATCCCAGAAAGTTAATAAGAAAGACATTCAAAATATTAACCGATTTGTCTCGATTCAGTCCTTTCTTATCTAATTTTGTTAATTAACTGAACAATTTTATAATTAATAACTGAAAATATTTAATCAAATATTCATGTAAAATCCAATTTGAAATTAATTGAAAACGACATTCTCAGCATACTTTATTGTTTGGTTGATTACAAGCACTTAATGTTAGAATATTATTTTCCGAAATAAAATAATTGAATATTTACAATTTTTAATAAAAACAAATTAAAAAATTATATCCCATAATGAAAATAATTTTGAATCTAAAAACTTTTATCAACCTTATGTGGCAGCATGGAAAATAGGTCAAAAACAAAAAACGTTATAAGTGTCTGGAAAAAAAAATTTAATTCGAAATACGAAAATAATTAAATTAGCAATTTTGCTTCGCAGCAAATTTTTCCTTTTAACTTTTCTTTCGTATCGTTTAAAAATTCAAATTTTTTTTTTCAAAATAAAGATAAATTAGAATTGTTTTTGCAGTACTTTTAATTACAGATTACATTGCACTCGAAGGAAAAAATCTCTTAATTTAATTACTTTTTTTAAAAAAATTACCTTGCTCTAAATTACAAAAAAAAAAATTTCTTGATTATTTAAAGTCCGTAATATTAATAAAATAAGTAAAAAATTTATAGCCATAGAGACTGTATGATATTAAATATATTTTATAATCAAGAATTTAAAAAGTGTTTATTTTTTAATTTATTTTTTTTTTAATTTAATTTTTTAAAATTGATATATGTATTTATTATTTGATGTCTTATTTTGTTTTCCTTTTCAGATATCATCCAATTCGAAGTCATAATTCTACGATAAATTATAAATGTAGTTGTTTCATTTAATATAAATATTTAATTTGAAATACTTTTTTAATTTTGATTTTACTCGTAGTTGCAGAAGGATTTGATGTTACCATCACGTTATGATACAACTATAATAAAGGTAGTAATATTTTTAAATCTTAAAAAAACTTTAATCAGATTATCTTTATATTTTAAGCTATACATAAAATTTGGAGTTATAAGTACTATAAAAATATTATTAATCATGTTTTCATTAGGTGTCTAAATTAGAAAGCATTCATAAAAATGTCCAACTAATATTTTCTAGATTCTTTTAAAAAATAGTTATTTTACAGTGAACAAGGAATAAAAAAGCTTCATTGAAATATTATCAATGAAAGATATGTTGCTGAATATTGCCTCCATGTAAGTTCAAACTTTCCAATTAAAAAACAGATTTCTCAAACTATCACCTAATGTATTCAAGGATCAATTGCACTACAAATAAATAAAAAAATTATAAATTTATACGGTTTATGATATCATGAATTCTATAGAATTTTCTAGAGAAAAATATTCATTTAATTAATAAATTTTTATGCTGCTATGAAATATATTTATGGTATCAATTCATTCAATTATGTTTTATATAACAGATGGACAGAAAAGTTCGTAGGCTGACACATAGATGGCGCTACTAGTATTAAATCCATATAATTTTTAGTTAGCCCTAACCTTCAAAAGACATATGTATAAATTTGACAGCTGTTGCACTATTAGTATGTGAGTTATAGCATTTTTAGTGTTCATCACGTGCAGTCCACTCGGCTGACTGTCGATTGGACTCCGGTGTGAACTGATGGAGCCATGTTTCATCCATTGTCACATATCGACGCAAAAATTCCGGTTTATTACGATTGAACAGCTCCAAACACTGCTTAGAATCATCAATTCGTTGTTGTTTTGGGTCGATTGTGAACTCGCGCGGCACCCACTTTCAACAGAGCTTTTGCATATCCAAATATTCATTCACGATATGCCCAACACGTTCCTTTGATATCTTTAGGGTCTCAGCTATCTCAATCAACTTCACTTTACGGTTATCAAAAATTATTTTGTGGACTTTTTTTGATGTTTGATGTTTTCGTCGGTAACAGCCACTTTGGGGCGTCCACTGCGTGCATCGTCCACAGTGCTCATTTCGCCTCGTTTAAATTTAGCAAACCACTTCTCTACGGTTGGTTTTCCTGGTGCAAAGTCCGAGTAATGTTTATCAAGCCAAGCCTTGGCTTCAATAGTATTTTTATCGCCAAAAAGCAAGGCTTTAATTAACACACGAAATTCATTTTTATCCATTTTTTCAAACTAACAAAAGTTGCTTAATACTAGTAGCGCTATAGTAGAATTAGTTGATTTAATACTAGTAGCGCTATCTATGTGTCAGCCTACGAACATGTCAGCCCAACCGTTAAATAGTAAAGTAAGTAAGTAAAATCATTATGCTATTTTAGATTTATTAATATATCAAATACATTAATTAAAGGTGGATTCTATTAAAAGGTCATGTGTCTTATTCTCCTTTTATATATCTATAAAATTAAAAATAAATTTGAGGCCACACAATTTTTTTCGTATGAGAAATCCCTTAATTTTAATAAACAGTAAGCAATTCTAATAGTAAATCAAACTAATAAAAATGCGTTTACAGCAAAAGTTTTAGAAATAAATTTTCTTTCATGTCAATTTAATCAAAGTTTTTAAATATTAATGTATTTGCATATATTTGATAATTATATTCAATTTATTAAGAAAATTTGTGTACATTTTGATGTAATCCATCACTGTTCTATATATTGATGTCTTTGTAAATTAAAATATTTAATACGTATTTCAAGGATTATTTTTCCAACTGTCATCTATTATTTATAATAATTCACTTCGCTCATTTATTAACTGAAAGATTATAGGTACTATCATTTTTAAGTAATGCAATAAATCAACACTGTGTTGCCATGACATCAAATTGAAAGCAGTGTTTAAAAACAATATTTCTCATTCAATTCATGTGTAAAAATTGTCACTCACCCAAAAGTTAAATATAAACATCTAGTCACGCAAAGCTTCCGTGTATTGGATATTACATCTATGCATTTAAAAGAAATCGTTTTTAAATGGATTTGCCTACTAAAACACATCTGCACATTTACTGGAAAATGTTTCAAGGATTCAGTTTTCATATTATTTCGATTAACGAAATGGAAATACATTTCAAACTGCAGTAATTGTGTTATTTATTTAAATTAGATTTTTAAATAATCTATTACTTTCCCCGTGTAGGCCAGAGTTATAATAGCCCCACTGCAGCCCATGCATGTCATAAAAGACGATTGAAATGGGTACTCAGGGCCCAGAGTTATAATCGCGTGGGGTAAAGTCAGACTTCTCCTTTTGGGTGCCCCATGTCGTTGTTGTCGCAAGGACAAAAAGAGCAGCATTTTTCATCATTTAACATGACTCGGCTGGTTCATGGACTTGATCTAGAAGTTCCTGTCGACCAAGTAGGAGAAGAACGACATAAATTAATTTTCCTATAAAAATGTAATAAATTATTCTTTTTTTTATTATATTTTTGTAAATTTTTCTAAATATTTATATGAGAAATTGTATTAAAAATATTTTCTTAATTTTAAAAAATCTTGCACAATAATTATTTTTAATTTTTAATATCTTAAAAGAATTGAATTTAATAAATTTAAATATAAAGTTAATAAATTTAATTTGATTAGTAAGATAAAATATTTAATGGTATAAATTTAATTATCAGTTTCTTAAATGAATTTTTATTTTTTAAAATTCATATGTAATAAAATGAATTAATACGAATTTATACAATTCTTTCTAATACAGCCAAACAGTGATTTAATATAATTATTAGTAATGCAGATAATTCTGTTTAAAGAAAGAAACAAAGTTATTATAATAAAAATAATTTTAAAAATCGAAATTTTACTAAATTTTGTATTTAATTTTGGTTAATTTTAATCTGTTTTCATAAAAGAAAATGGTACATACATCTGTGAATATGTTTAATAATAAAAATTGCTTTTAGAAGTACTCATTCAATGCACTTTGAAAATGGTACATTTTGAAAATGATTTCTTAAATTTAAAAATTGTCTTTTTTATTAATCTTATAAAAATGAATAATACTGAAAAATATTAATAGGAATTTTATATATTAATTATTCTAATTTTACTCCCGAAGTTATATTTAACTGAAAAACTACTATTTTTCTAATGGAGACATATGTTGTTGCTCAAAAATGGGGATTTTATGTCCTTGAAAGAAAATTTCTTTTTAACATTTCTCTTGTACTGATGAAAAAGTTAAGAACGAATAAATGTTTGACAAAAATGGAAATTTCGTTATTTTTTTTTCAAATCAAGTTAAAGGAAATTTTATTTTATGTTGTATAAAATTGTAATCATGATGTAAAAATAATTTCAAGTTTAATTTAAAATGAATTCAATGAGCAGCTGAAGATAAAAGTTATATTTTAGAATGGTGAAAATAAATTATTTTACACTCATGGAAAAATAAATTTATTCTACTTCTAAAGCGTTTACTAAAATTTGTATGATCTTTTATTTATGCTTTGTAGAAAAAAAAAAATCAGAATATTTTACAATATATAAGAAAAAAATATTCCATTTAAATAAAAACAATTCATATTTTTTGAATATTTGAAACTTCAGAATTCAATCAAGATGTTTCTCATATTAGAACATATAGCAAAATTCCCAAACAATCAATAATGCTTTTATTTATGTAAATAAATTAAATGTTTTATTTCCATACTAGATTTGTTAAATAAATTACGTATTTTCAGTTTAATAAAACTGCACATATAAATAATCATTACTTAACTTTGAAAATTCTTAAGAAAAAGTTCAGATAATAAAAATAAATTGCATGCATTTTATTTGATTTTTGTATTCAGAAAATATAATATTCAGAATAGTTTTAATATATTATATTATATTAAATTATTTAGAAATACATATATAGATATTTAATATTGTCATTTTGGCAAACCTCATAACTTAGCGCAAAAATTTATGTTTTTAAAAATATTACTTTTTTTCAAAATTTTTGTGTGTCACAACTTTTATTTCTCAAAAAAATTATTAATTTTTTTTTCAAAATTTTTTTTGTTACACCGTTATTTTTAACAGAGTTTTTCCAATATAATATATCACTTTCTCTGAAGAATACAAGTCATTGTATAAATAAATTTTGGATATTATTAAAAAGGGTTTGTCAATGAATTTTAGTTTCAATAATTAATTATAAGATGGGGTTTTATGTATATATAAAATAAAATAAATGTTTCTAAACTAATGTGGAAAATTGATTAATTCCATAGACAATTGAGCATTTATCTCTATTAACTTACTTACTGAACTGCGCATATATCTGTACTTACTGCCATGTCTTTTACATGGTATGGATAAACTTCTACAATCCTCATTCAAATATTCATTATTCCTACATAGACATTGAACATTTATCTCTATTTGCTTGCTAATGAACTCTACATATCTATGTACTTATTTTCATGTCTCTTCAAACCCGTATTCAACAAATAGCTTCAGAAAAAGCTATTTTTCATAATGAAATAGTACATTAAAGGGGAAAATCATTTTTACAAGTTGACATAAATTCAATATATTTAATTAAAGCATTTAAATGTTTCGACAAATAAATAATATTTTATTGCTTAGCAAACGTAACCCTTTCCTCACATCATTACTGCCACAATCTTTTTTATTATAAAGAGAACTAAAGATTCCTCCCCACCTTAAATACAGCATCAAAACTACATTGATATTCCTCACCGAAGCTCACACGAAAATTTCAGGTCGGCTGCCTTTAAAGCGCTTCCTTTTTACGACATTTCCGCGGAACCCCATAAAATTTGGCAAAATTCCGAATTCATTTTTAGGGCCCTGGCCTCCCCACCCCTCCCCCAGCAAAAGGTGCGATGCGAATGAAAGATTTTTATGGCGTCACAAAATCAAGCGACACACATTTCTGTGCGCCGGTAGGTGGAAAGAAAGGTAGTGTGGTTTATGCTACGAGATTAAATTGAATTGCAAAGCTCTTTTAAAATGGTAATTTTATGCCCTCGGTGATATGTTTCGGACAATTCTTCGTACTCAGACTTTTAAATTTCGCCATTTTTCCACCAATCTTTTAATACGTGCTTTAAAAAGTAATGTTTTTATGCTTGAGTCTTGTATTTGTATTTCATTATTTTCGTGTCTTGCGGAGGCTTATTTTTCTTAATGTGTTGCAGCGTTTTCTGACTGAAATGTCTTTCGTTCCATTAAAATTTTTAACGCTTCTTATTAAAAGCATTATTTGGCAATGCTAATTAAATTTATCGTTGAGAGTTTTATGTATTTGAGGCAGAGTAAGTTTTACAATCATTTATTGAGTACTTTGTTTTTTGTAATTTGAGTTTAAAAGGTGCTCATAAAAGATGAAATTTAAATATATTTATAAAACTTCATTTCTCAAAATAATAATTGTAAAATCGTTCTACTCATTTTTTTCTGAATTTTTATCGAAATTAATAAGTCAGATTATGAAGTTTATGAAATTTATTAAAGCTTGTATTAAATTTAAATTATGGTAAAGAAAGAAATTGATATTATGAAGATAATTTGAATCAAACTAGTAATTCATAAAAATAATTCAATAATTAATAAATTTAATACTAATTCATAAATACTAATTCATAAATACTAATGCTTAATACTAATTCCTAAATTAAATTATTTTTAATTAAAGCATTTAAATGTTCCATTACGATAGTCAATGATGACATAACGATTTGGAATGAACTCATTTTGGAGAGGCATCTAGATGTATGAACTTCTTCAATCCTTATCCTAATATTCCTTATACCGTATATAGTCATTGGACATTTATCTCTATTTATTATTCTGAACTGTGCATTCTATGTACTTACAGATATATGTATGTACTACCAGATCATTTCAAACTCATATTAAATCATTAGTTTCAGGAAAAAACTATTTTTCACTTTGAAATAGTACATAAATGGAAAATAAATCATTCTTATATAAATTAAATATATTCAATTAAACCATTTAAATGTTTCGAAAGTTAAATGATATTTTATTGCTTAGCAGAGAGTATCCCTTTCCTCACATCATTACCACCACAATCCTTTTTATTATAAAGAGTCCTAAACATTCCTCCCCACCTTAAATACAGCATCAAATCTACATTGATATTCCTCACAGAAGCACACACGAAAATTTCGGGTAGGCCGCCTTTAAAACGCTTCCTTTTTACGACATTTCCGCGCAACCCCATAAAATTTGGCAAAATTCCGAATTCATTTTTAGGTCCCCGACCTCCACCTTCCTCCAAAGAAAGGTGCGATGCGAATGAAAGATTTTTATAACGTCACAAAATCAAGCGACACACACTTCTCTGGGCCGGTAGGTGGAAAGAAATGTAGTGTGGTTTATGCTACGAGATTAAATTGAATTGCAAAGCTCTTTTTAAAATGGTAATTTTATGATCTCGGTGATATGGTTCGGACAATTCTTCGTTCTCAGACTTTTAAATTTCGCCATTTTTTTCCCCAACACGAACCTTTTAATATGTGTTTTAAAAGTAATGTTTTTATGCTTGAGTCTTGTGTTTGTATTTCATTATTTTTGTGTCTTGTGGATGCTTATATTTCTTAATGTGATGCACCGTTTACTGGCTGAAATGTTTTTTTTTTCCTTTTAAATTTTTAGCACTTCTCATTGTAAACATTATTTCGCAATGCTAATTAAATTTAGAATCGAGAAGTTTATATATTTTAGGCAGAGTGAGTTTTACAATCATTTATTGAGTACTTTATTGGTATAACTTGAGTTTAATAAGGTGCTCCTAAAATATAAAACTGAAATTTATTTGCAGAAATTCATTTCTCAAAATAATAATCGTAGAATCGGTCGACTCATTTTAGTTCTGAATTTTTATCCTTGTTATTATATATATTTTAGGCAGAGTGAGTTTTGCAATCATTTATTGCGTACTTATTTTTGTAACTTGAGTTTAGATGGTGGTCCTAAAATATTAAATTTAAATTTATTCACAAAAATGCATTTCTCAAAATAATAATCGTAAAATAATAATCGAAATAATAATCGTAATTTTTTTTCTGAATTTTTATGCAAATGAATAAGTCATATTATGAAGTTTATGAAATTTATTTAAACTTGCATTAAATGTAGATTGCTGTAATTAAAGGAACTGATAGTTCATAAAAAATCCAGTTTACTCATTTTTTTTTTTCTTGAATTTTAAGCCCTTATACTCTGGTGTCACCGTTTTCCTACATAACATTCCTTTTCTCCTACATTTAATTTTCCTCTGAACATTTATGTCTAATTACTTACTCTGAGCTATGCATTTCTATGTACTTACTCTGAACATTTATCTCTATTTACTTACTCTAAACTATGCATATCTATGTACTTACTCTAAACTATGCATATCTGTGTACTTACTCTGAACTATTCATATTTTTTAAACTACAGATCTATGTATGTACAATCAGATCATTTCAAACTAATATTCAACAAACCGCTTTTAGAAAACTGGGTATTTTCATTTTGAAATAGTACATAAATGAAAATAAAATCACTTTTACAAGTCGACATAAATTAAATATATTTAATTAAAGCATTTAAATGTTTCAACAATTAAATAATATTTTATTGCTTAGCAGAGAGTATACTTTTCCTCACATCATTATTGCCACTATCCTTTTTTATTATAAAGAGTCCTAAAGATTCCTCCCCACCTTAAATGTAAACTACATTGATATTCCTCGAGAAGCACACACGAAGATTTCGGGTCGGCCGCCTTTAAAACGCTTCCTTTTTACGACATTTCCGCGAAACCCCATAAAATTCGGCAAAATTCTGAATTCATTTTTAGGGCCCTATCCCCCCCTTTCCCCCTCAGCAAAAGGTGCGATGAGAATGAAATATTTTTATGACGTCACAAAATCAAGCGACACACTTCTGTGCGCCGGTAGGTGGAAAGAAATGCAGTGTGGTTTATGCTACGAGATTAAATTGAATTGCAAAGCTCTTTTAAAATGGTAATTTTATGATGTTATGGTGATATTTTTGGTTTAAATTCTTTTTCTCAGACTTTTTAAAGTTCGTAATGTTTTTATGCTGAATCTTGTGTTTGCATTTCATTATTTTTGTGTCTTGTGGAGTTTTATTCTTCTTAATGTCATGCAACGTTTTCTGGTTGAAATGTTGTTTTTTTTTTTCATTAAAATTTTTAACGCTTTCTTATTATTTCGCAAAATTAAATTTATAGTCGAAAGGTTTGCATATTTTAGGCAGAGTGAGTTTTACAATCATTTCTTAAATATTTTTATTTATTTATTTTACTTTTGTGTAATTTGAGTTTAGAAGATGCTCCTTAAAGATAAAATTTAAATTTATTAATTTGTTAAATTTAATCATAAAAAGTGCATTTCTCAAAATAATAATCGTAAAATCGGTCGACTCTTTTTTTTTTTCTGAATTTTCATCCAAATGAATAAGTGATTATGAAATTTATGAACTTTATTAAATCTTGTATTAAATGTAAATTGTGGTAATTAAAGTAACTAATCGTTGGACGATCTTTCAAATCGAACTACTAATTCATTAAAATGCATTTCACAAAAAAAATAATCGTAAAACCCAGTCTACTAATTTTTTTCTTGAACTTTAGGGCCCTCATTAACTGGCCTCCCCCCTTTCTCCTACTTAACATTCCTTTTCTCCTACATAGACTACTGAACATTTATGTATTTTTACTTATTCTAAACTATACATATCTATGCACTTACAGATCTATGTATGTACTACCAGATCATTTAAAACTCATAATCAACAAATAGCTTTAGAAAACAATTTTTTCCCATTGAAATAGTACATAAATGGAGAGAAAGGTCATTCTTACAAGTCGACATAAATTAAATATATTTAATTAAAGCATTTAAATGTTCCAACAGTTAAATGATATTTTATTGCTTAGCAAAAGTATCCCTTTCCACACATTATTACCCCAATCCTTTTTTATTATAAAGAGTCCTGAAGATTCCTCCCTACCTTACATAAAGCATCAAAATTACATTGATATTCCTTGAGAAGCACACACGAAAATTTCGGGTCGGTCGCCTTTAAAACGCTTCCTTTTTACGACATTTCTCCGGGACCCCAAAAATTTGGGTAAATTCCGAATTCATTTGTAGGGCCCTGGCCTCCCCCTTTACCCCTTCCACTCAGCAAAAGGTGCGATGCGAATGAAAGATTTTTATGCCGTCCCAAAATCAAGCGACACACTCTTCTGTGCGCCGGTAGGTGGAAAGAAATGCAGTGTGGTTTATGCGAGACGAGATTAAATTGAATTGCAAAGCTCTTTTAAAATGGTAATTTTATGCCGACGGTGATATGTTTCAGACAATTCTTCGTTCTGAAACTTTTTTAAATTTCGCTTTTTTTCTCTAACCCGAATCATTTAATACGTGCTTTAAAAAGTAATATTTTTATGCTTGAGTCTTGTTTTTGTATTTCATTATTTCCGTGTCTTGTGGAGTCTTATTTTTCTTAATGTGATGCATCGCTTTCTTCTCTGAAATGCTGTTTTTTTTCATTAAAAATTTGAACACTTCTTATTATAAATATTATTTCGCAATGCTAATTAAATTTATAGTCGAGAGGTTTAAATATTTTAGGCAGACTGAATGTTACAATGTTACAATCATTTATAAATATTTTTTTTTTTTTTACTTTAGAAGATGCTCCCAATAGATAAAATTTAAATTTGTTATAAAGATGCATTTCATAAAATAATAATCGTAAACTCAGTTTACTCATTTTTGATAATGTGTTAACTGAGTTAATGTTGTTATGCTTAAATGTTGTTATGCTTATTAAATGTTGTTATGCTTATTAAATGTCGTTGAGCTTAATGTTAATGTTGTTATGCTTATTAAATGTCGTTAAGCTTAATGTTAATGTTGTTATGCTTATTTTCGTATCTTATGGGGCTTATTTTTCTTAAAGTGATGCACTGTTTTCTGGTTGAAATGCGGTTTTTTTGTATTCAACAATTTATTCTTAAGGGAGTCTACAAATTGAAAGAGATTGCAAAATGTTGTTTGTTGTTTCTTATGCCACTTGGTTGGCCAAGCCCATACGTACTCATGATTGAAGGGGAAGGAAGCAGCTTCTGTTGTGATGGAGCACCCGTAGGTAGAAAGTCTGACTTTGGCTCCGTGACGCTCTTACAGTCATAGGAGACCGGGAAATACGGCTTAAATTGGATTCCGAACCACTACAAACATCCATGGAACCGCCGGGATTCGAACCCGAAACCTGTGGCATCGAGCACCAGAGTGCTACAACACTCGGCCATTCAGGTCCCAAATTTCTGAAAGCCAACGGCACGCGGTGTTACCAGGTGGTCACCCTCCCAAGTACTGACCGCGCCCAATGATGCTTGACTTCGATGATCTAACGAGAACCGGTATATTCAGCATGGTATGGCCGTTGTCCAAAATGTTTATTAGACATTATAAGATTAGGCAACCATTACTAATGGTTAACTGTAGTCAGTGATGTCATCACGATTTGAAATAAGAGAGGCATGATATATGGTCTAGATATATGAACTTCTTCAATCCTTATCGTAATAATAATTTTCCGCTACATACACAATGGATATTTATGTCTATTTACTTACGCTGAACTGTGCATACCTGTGTACATAAACTATCAGGCCTTCTACCTGGTATGTATGAGCTTCTTCAATGCTTATCCAAATATTCCTTATCCCTTACGTAGTCATTGAACATTTATCTCTATTTACTTGAATACTGAACGGTGCATATCTGTGTACGTAATACCAGGTCTAATACCTGGTATGTATGAACTTCTTTTCCTAATATTCCTTATCCCATACATACACATTGTATATTTATCTCTATTTACTTGCTACTGAACTGTACATATCTGTGTACTTATTACTATGTCGGAAAAATCATTCTTACAAGTTTACATAAATTAAATATATTTTAATTAATGCATTTAAATGTTTCTACAGTTAAATGATATTTTATTGCTTAGCAGAGATGATCATTTTTTTCTCACATCATTATTACCACAATCCTTTTATTACAAAGAGTCCTAAAGATTCTACACCCCACCTTAAATAAAAGCATCAAAACTACATTGATATTCCTCGAGAAGCACACACGAAAATTTCAGGTCGGCTGCTTTCAAAACGCTTCCTTTTTACGATATTTCCGCGGAACCCCATAAAATTTGGCAAAATTCCGAATTCATTTTTAGGGCCCTGGTCTCTCCCCCCCCAGCAAAAGGTGCATTGCGAATAAAAGATTTTTATGACGTCACAAAATCAAGCGACACAACACTTCTCCGCGCCGGTAGGTGGAAAGAAATGTAGTGTGGTTTATGCTACGAGATTAAATTGAATTGCAAAGCTCTTTTAAAATGGTAATTTTATGCCCTCGGTGATATGTTTCGGACAATTCTTCGTTCTCAGACTTTTAAATTTCGCCATTTTTTTCTCCAAACCGATCCTTTTAATACGTGCTTTAAAAAGTAATGTTTTTATGCTTAAGTCGTGTGTTTGTATTTCATTATTTTTGTGTCTTTTGTCGCTTTCTTGGTTGGAATGTTTTTTTCCATTAAAATTTTTAACACTTGTTATTATTTTGCAATGCAAATTAAATTTTTGTTGAGAGTTTTATATATTTTAGGCAGAGTGAGTTTTACAATTATTTATTGAGCATTGAGTCTTATTTCTTAATGTGTTGCACCGTTTTCTGGTTGAAATGCTGTTTTCTTATTCAACAATTTATTCTTAAGTGCGTGTAGTAATTGAAGGAGGTTGTTAAATGTTTATTGGTCATTATAAAATGAGGCAACCACTACTAAATATTAACTGTAGTCAGTGATGACATGACGATTTGAAATTTATGTATTTATAGCGGCATCGAGATGTATGAACTTCTTCAATCCTTATCCTAATATTCTTTATCCCCTAGTGAAATCGTCACAATACACCATCGTATATCCATATTCGTAAAACGACCTGATGGCTAAATGGTTAGAGCACTGGCTTTTGGTACCTCAGGCTTGAGAATCGAATCCTGTAGGTGGCATGGATGTTTGTTAGTACTACAAACTAGTGTAGGTCCCAGTCTAATTAGCCTAAACTCTGCACAAATTGACCCTAGAGTGACAAACCAAAAAAGAACCTGATGACTGAATGACTATCTCGCTTTCGGTCGGTATGGGTTTCGGGTTCGAATCGAAAGATATTTTTTTATCCTAATATTCTTTATCCCCCACATAGTTAAATTTTCACAATCACCATCGTATCTCCCGATTTGTAAAACGGCTTGATGGCCAATTGGCTAGCGATGTGTCCTTTAGTGCTGAGGATCAAATCCTGGCGATGCCACGAATGTCTGTTAGCGGTAGGAAATGCAAGTTAAACTGTAGGTCAGGGTCTAATTAGCCTAAAGTGTACACAAGATGACCGTAGAGGGACAAACCAAACCTAAATAGACACTAAAGATTTATGTTTATTTTCTTACTTTAAACTGTGCATATCTGTTGAATTAATACCAGATCACTTCAAACTTATATTCAACAAAAGAATTTTTTTTATATTATAAAGGACATAAATGGTGAAAGAAATCATTCTCAAAACTCGGTATAAACTAAATATATTTAATTAAAGCATTTAAATGTTCCGACAGTTAAATGATATTTTCTGGCTGAGTAGAGTATCCCTTTTATCACATCATTACTGCCACAATCATTTTTTATTATAAAGAGTCCTAAAGATTCCCTCCTTAAATGTAGCATCAAAACTACATTGATATTCCTCGAGAAGCACACACGAAGATTTCGGGTCGGCCGCCTTTAAAACGCTTCCTTTTTTACGACATTTCCGCGAAACCCCATAAAATTTCGGCAAAATTCTGAATTCATTTTTAGGGCCCTATCCCCCTTTCCCCCTCAGCAAAAGGTGCGATGCGAATGAAAGATTTTTATGACGTCACAAAATCAAGCGACACACACCTCTGTGCGCCGGTAGGGGGAAAGAAATAGAGTGTGGTTTATGCTACGAGATTAAATTGAATTGCAAAGTTCTTTTAAATGGTAATTTTATGCCCTCTGTGATATGTTTCGGACAATTCTTCGTTCTCAGACTTTTAAATTTCGCCATTTTTTCCCCAACCCGAATCTTTTAATATGTGCTTTAAAAAGTAATGTTTTTATGCTTCAGTCTTGTGTTTGTATTTCATTATTTTTGTGTCTTGTGCAGGCTTATTTTTCTTCATGGGATTCATCGTCTTTCTGGCTGAAATGCTGTTTTTTTTCCATTAAAATTTTTAACGCTTCTTGTTATAAGCATTATTTCGCGATGCTAATTAAATTTATGGTTGAGAGTTTTATATGTTTTAGGCAGAGTGAGTCTTGCAATCATTTATTGAGTACTTTTTTTTTTTTTGTAATTTGAGTTTAGAAGGGGCAACAAAAAGATAAAATTTAAATTTATTTATAAAAATACATTCTTAATATAGTAATCGTAAACTCAGTCTACAAATTTTTTTTTTTTTTTTTTTTTGAATTTTGTCCAAATGAATAAGTTAGTTTTTGAAGTTTATAAATTTTATTAAAACTTGTATTAAAAGCAAACTGCGGTATTTAAAGAAACAAAGGTCTTTCAAATCGAACTACCAAGTTTTTTTTTTTTGAAATGTTACTTTTACACTTTGAATGAGTTTTGTTTATATTTCTCATTTCTTTGAAGCATTTATTTTCATTTGCAATTTTTTTTTATTTCATTGAGAAATTATATCAATATATTTAGTACATGCACGAATCCAAAAGCATAACTTTTATCTTATATTGCATTGCAGTTTATTTCGACTTTTTTTATAAAATATTAAACACTCATTTAAGATTTCATAAGATGTTAATTATTGCGATGACCGTAATTATTGGTTTACCAATGCTGCCATTTATATTTTACAATATTTTTAATTTAGCAGCTTATGAATTAAAATTGAAAGAAAAGAATAGCTTTGATTGAAAGTTGTTTTCCTTTTTCATGAATCCAAACATATGGGCACATAAGCATTAAAAGAGAATTCAAATTTATTATACGAATAAATATGAAATATCACATACAATCAAATACAATACAGTATAAAATACAAATCTAGGGAAATTATTTTAAAAAAAAAAATTTATCATTAAATGAAAAACATTTAACCCCCCTCTCCTTTCGCCCGTTGTATTGGATTAATAATAGAAAATATTTTTTTTCATACTTATTTCTTTATCTATCAATACATACAATTTCACATATAATTCCAATCAATGTAAAGAACCGAAACCTTACCAAATAGATCTATTGTTAATGATTTAACATAAATATGAAATGCACTGCATATATGAAATACAAAACGCCTGTTAATGAAGCTAAATCAAAGGGAGAACTTCTGACTTTTGTATTGTTTTTTAATTTCAAGTGCCCACGTATTTCGTTAAAAATGAAATTCTAAATCTGAAGACTTAGTTATACAATTACTTGAAAATTTGAAATAAAAAAACAAATTCAAATTATTTTTCCTCATTCAGTTGTCTTCCCCCTCCCCCCCCGTATTGGAACAATAATAGAAAAAAAACATGCTTATGTCTTCATATAGCAATACATACAAACTCCCATATAATTCCAATCAAGGTAAAGAACCGAACCCTTACAGAAGAGAATTATTCTGAATGATTTATCCCACATATATGTAATATAAAGCACCTATTAATGAAGCCAAAATCAAGGGGGAGAACTTCTGACTTCTGTATTGTTTTTAATTACAAGTGGTGCCCACGTGTTTCGTTAATTGAAATTCTAAACGTGAAGACTTAGTTACACAATTTCGACAGTGGCAGGGCTTCTGGAAAACAAAAGAATTCATTAGCAATGGCATTCCGCTTAAAATCTGCTGTGCTGTTGAAGACAACATTTTCCCATTTCTGATCACCATGTCACTGGTCCGACTGTCTCTTTACCTCCCCCTCCCCCATCCGGCGATAGTGTGACAAGTCTCCTGACGTCACAAATAATTGCAATTACTGCAACAATGGCTGCCTGACACCTAGCACTCGTTCTTGAGGCAGTCGTTTCGGATTCAGCCAGCGGAGAACTTGTCAAAATGGCGGACACCGCTAACTTAATTAAAAATGGGAAATGACTAATGGTTATTTACATGGCAATTACGATATGGTTTTGGGTGTGCAGCTGTCGGCAGTAATTAATTTAATCCTTTTCCCGAATTCCAAATGATTTTTAACCTTCCACCACGTGATTAAAATCGACTGGGACTATTCCGACTTTTAATTAATTCGTTTTTATTATGTACGGGTTGTTGACAAGGGGAAAAAATCGCATCCGTCTGGGCTATTGATTCGTATTATTCAAACAAGATGTCGAAAGTAATTGGATTAGAATTAGGAAAAACGAAAATTATTATGTGTTGCCCAAGGGCCGGAATGGTATAATGGATAGAGCTTTGATTTTACAAGCTGTGAGTGACAGGTTCGAAACTCGAAAATTTTTACTGACTATACAGAAATGGGGGAGATAATTAAGTATGACTTGAAAGACAATCAATTGGCCTCAAGAAATAGAAGGAGGAACTTTAGTTGTTATCTAGTTTTTCAAAACTGTGGTGGCCTGAGTGCATTCAGTTCGTCTCAAGATACTTCTTGGGCAACGCTGTACTTGTTATATATCTAGTAGCAAGCAACAATAAAGGTTAACTGAAAGTAATAACAATAATAGATCATCTTATCCAATATTCGAAAAAACTCTTATAGTTTACTCAGTTGTTTCATTGTTTAATTTTTTTTTTTTAAATTACACAAAAATTATTTTTATTTTATCGTTTTAAACTTATGATTTAAGATTTATGAAAGAATAAATAATTTAAGCATATTTTTCATATATTGTACATTTATAACTCCTAGTCATTATTTTTTTTCAATATGTTCCTGTCAACATCTCCTACATAACGGAAAATCATCATTGTGGTTTGGTATAGTAGTAGTTTGTCTCATGATACTTCTTATTAAATGATGTACTTGTTATATAACAAGTACATCATTTATTGCTATATAACAAGTACCAAATAACTTTGGTAAAGTTATCTAATATTCGAAAAAACTCTCATTGTTTAAAAATTTACACTTTTGTTTCATTGATTAGAACTTTTTAAAAATTACCCAAAACAATTTTATTCTATCGTTTTAAACTTATGTTTTAATAATTATAAAAGAATAAAGAATGTGAAAGTGCTGTTTATACATTGTACATTTATAACTCCTAGTCATAATTTTTTCGTTCCGTTCTTATCAACTCCTACATAATGAAAAACCATAATTGAAATTTGGAACACCCTCAGTAGCTTTTAATCACGCAGGTTAGGAACTCGGCCTCATTTATCAATACAAAATAAAAAAAAGATACTGTGCGTGTTGAGAATTGAAATTTATTCAAATATTTTTGAATAAAATTCGTTGCCAGCTGTTGTACTTATTATTTTACTCATATATCACCATACATTTACCAAAATGACAAATGAATACTCATATTTTTTGCTTGAAGCTTTGAAAATCAATAAATGGAAAGAAAAATTAATTTTTTTGTAGTAAATGTGAATTTTAATTTACTGAATATACTTTATCTTTGTAAAGGTGTATATAGTACATTCTGACATTCCATGTTTATATCAATTTGTCTGTCATATTCATATTCCTTCTGTTACATATTTCTACCAGCATTGACCTCCATTAAAGACATTCCTTCCTGCATTTTTTATTCAATTTTAGGCTCAATGTAGCGAATTTCCCCTGAGGATATTGAATGGGATATTGGGAATGTGGAATATTCTACTCTTGTGACAAAATTCTGGTCCAACAGCTAATATTAAGAAAATATTTCTATAAAAATTGAACTATTCCCAAGTTAAAATGCTGCGTTTTGAGAGAAAATAGTTTAATTGTTCTATGTAATAATTGTAGCATTTCTTATACGAGAAGAGTAGTAGTCTTTCTTTCACAGACGAGAGGAATGTATATTCTTTAACAAGTGCATAATAACAACCTATCACTCAAATTTGACAGAAGATAAGCAGTATTGCGGATAGTTATATTACATACAATTAGTGTTTTGTACTAATGAGAACAACCTGCTACTCAAATCTGATAGCACATTTTTAGTGTCATAGATAATGAGGCCTCATGAAATCAGCGATTGTCTGTCCGACCTTCACAGGTAGAAACAATTGCCGATGGAATATGGACTACATCATCGTGATCGGTGATAGACCATGGGCTTAGAAAGTGTCTACTTCAATGAGAAGTGAGAGAAACTGATTCCCCCCCCCCCTCGGTCTTTACGGATTTTCTTAAATAGATGTATTTCGAGAAAAAAGAGGGAGTCCAGAGACGAGTCGACAATAACTGTTTTTCTGAAAGTGTCTGAACAGTCAGGAGTTTTTGTCTGTTGACAAAGTTGGTGCCCTTATGGTTTCATGTATCACTCCGTGTGATAATTAAGGTCTGCCGCATACCGGTTGTATTATATTCGTCGTAGATTAGAGGACTGTAAAATTCATCGTCTTTTGAAGTATATCTAATTTATAGCTTTAATTTTCCTTTTATTGTAAATAGTGTTCTGTATATAGATATACTGCTTGTAAATAAAATTTAAAGTGTTCCAATGAAACTGAAAGTGGCCATCTTTTAACGTTAATTTTAACAGTTTTGAATGTTATAACTAGTTCACACATAGTTTCTGTTTTAGTTTAGGAATACATTCTGCCATATGAAGCTGTTAAAACTAATATTGTTTTATAGCATGATAAAGCAATGAATTTAATTTGAAAGTTCATAAAGCAATGATGGTGTTATTAATCAACTCCATTTTTTATACATGATCTAAACAATAGGAATAAATAGTCGTCACTTTTAAAATATTTTAAAACGATATATTTTCAACATATTTACTAAATATAAAGAATTATAGACTATAAGTACACATTTAAAGTTTACTTTTTTATTTATGCTTTATTATATATTTTTTATAAAACAAATAAGAACATCCTTTAAAATATTACGAAATTAGTAAAGGGTTCTTGCAATTAAAACTAAGGGGAAAATATGGTTTTTATTTGATTCCACAGAAAATTTTTAATTTGTTTTGTCTAAAATTTAAATTTTAGAAACAATTTTGCGAATCTGAAGAATATATTCATGATCATATATTAAAAATATTATTTGTCAAATTGAAATAAATTCTTTAAAATATTTAAAATTAATTTAACAATTAATATTAAGTACTTTAAGCGCTTTATTTAAATATTTTAAAAGGAAAAATCATAACATTAATGGATTTGCGAAATAGTAATAGTTTTGTAATGATAAAATCTAACACATTAGATTACTTCAGTATCCATCATTTGAGTATGCATAACTAGAATATCATCACAATTATTTTTATTGTTCGTATTTCAAGTTTATCTTCAGACTAATTAGGCTGCGATGAGTTGTTTTGTTACTCTATGCTAATGAGCTGTCCATATTAATGCAAAGGCTTATATATGCAAATAACCATTACAATTTCAGCTCAGTTATTTATTCTGACAATTACTTATGCATCACCAAAAGAAGTTGATTACCAATATTTTTCATTTCTTTAATCAGATACCATTATATTTGCAATTGTTCTTACAAATTTTGTAACCATATGTAACCAAATACGAGCAATACATATTACAAGTTTTTTTTCTTATTTCTTGCTATAAAATCTCAATATCTTAAAGACAGCTTTTATGACATAAATTATTTGTTTTTGTATTTATTTTAACTATACATTTTTGAAAATTGTGAATTACAAGCTATTAATTACCATTGAACAAAATACAAATCTATAATTATTTTTACACAAATTACCAAAACAAATTGCTTAATTAATTAATTCATATGAAAAATATATAATTCATTAGTAAATGTGCCAATAGATTTATATATATATATATGACAAAATATAGTGACCAAAACTGCATTAACAAATCAAAACCCAAATATATACAAACTACAAATATTTCACAATTCACCTAGGAAAGCCAGCATAAATCACATAAAATTAATTATATTATTCTGTAGATAATTTTAAAGAACACGTGCCTTCAAAGCATTATAAACCTTGTTATTTCAGCATGCTGGACAATTAACTAGATTTAAGTCATAATAAATTTAGTGATTTATATTTGCAGAGGGATATCTCCATAGCTTTATTAAACGTATTCATTGCATTCTTGTTTTATGTCTTAAATGTAACTTGCATGTACATAATACAAATTATTTCCGGTTATATATATGGTCTTGATTCAGTGTTGTTTCATGTTAGAAACTGAGTTATTTCTTAAATTAATAACGACGTGTTTAACTGCCATATTTATTAAAAATTGCAAAGACAGCACTGCACAACTGAAACACAAAAATACATAAAACAAAATTATATAACATATTTGCAAAATCATCTTAAAAGACAGTTCGTTTAAGTAACTGTTTACCCATCTTACTGCCTGTAACTCTTCACTCGACTGTCCACTCCTTATTTATCCCACTCTCCCCAATCCTCAGTATCAAGGTCGAATGGATGTAAAAAGGGAAAAAAAAAACGTGCAAAGACCAAGGTCTAATGTAGGGGTCAATTCATGGCTAAAATATCTATCAACCTTGCTATATAATTTGTTTCGAGAAGACATGTGGATCCTTACTTACCTTATTTTCACTACTGCATATCATAATAGCTACGATTTTTGACAGCATTGAAATATTTTTTTTTTTTTAATTTTTCCTAGCAACGCATTAGATCTTTTTAGCATTGCAAAGTCTTGGAAAAGGCAGAAAACAAACTCAAAACACCTCTGTAATTTTTAGAGTCTAATGAAAAAAAAAGGAATTACAACTGCAAATACTTTCCAATAGAAAGAAAGCAATTTAAGTAGGTCTTTTGCAAAAATATGACTCTAGATCAAAACTTTAGGATATATAAGCGGAAACACCAATTTCAAATAAAATGACTCATTTATTATTATTATTCACTTATTTATTATTACTATACATACACACTTATATATTATATGTTTTAAGCAAAAAACTAAAAAACAAGTAATATATATATAAAAAAAAAATTAAGTCAATTCCTACTTTTTTTCACTACATTGCAGAAAGTCCTTTATAAATAATTTTCATTATTTTTTTTAAGTTTATCTGGCGCCATCTATTGGCAAATATATGCAACTTAAATCTTTAAAAACTAAAATTAATTAATTTAATTTAATTACTGAATTAATATTTGAAAAAGGTGAATTAACATCAAGTGTCATCCACTGCAAGTTAAAAAAATTTATTTGAACTTGAGCGGATGAATAAAAAGTATTTTATTAACGATTGAAAATTTGAACAAGATATATATATAGGAGAGTGTGAGCTAATAGAAGGAATTGAAAAATTACACAAAGTACTGTGATTTTCAATACGACTTTTAACAAATTACAATACGGTAAATTTAAATCTCAATATGATTATAATGTGTCCAAGATACGTCAGCTTTAATAAAAGAAAGTTCTTTCAGAGAAATCATTGACTTTTCTAAGTACCAATCAACAGTAATGGTGAACTGAAGAAGGCAAAGGAGAAGATAATTAGTTTTATTGAATGATAACATAAGATTGATGAGCTAATGATCGATCTTCGTTAAAGTTCGATAGATATCAAGACAGAAGAAAGATGCATACATTTTTCATCTGTGTTTATAAATAAACTCTCGATAAATAACTTTTCTGAAACTGTTTCTTTAAATATTTAATATTTGAATTAAAAAAGAACAAAGGGATAAACCTTTATTTTCTTTTTCGATAGTTTTTTTTTTTTGGTTTATTGCTAATAATTTATAATGCTTTAATATTAGTTTTGAGCTTGTTAGTGACTTAAAGAGAAAAGACTTAGTTTATCCTGATTTATACTCAGTCAAATAAATTTAACGAGTATTTTCTTTAATGATTCACATATTTTGAAAAATGATTTTTTTATTGGTTTAACTTATAATAAATTTTCTTTTTTATAGTGTGCTTTTATAAGAATATTTTAATAACACCAGGATTTAAAAAGAAATTAGCCTGTTTAAATATATGTATCATTTCTGAAATAATATATATCGGATTTTGCTTTACATAAATTATGAATATCCACAATGTTTTTTGCGAGTTATGTATAATAATTTATTATATAAAATATTAACTGAAATAAATAAAATATTTATAATGCATAAAATAAATAATATATTTCGAGTTTTCTTAAATGAAAAAGGTTATTCTGTACCATTTACAAACTGTATCATAGATGAAAAAATTAAACGCATTTTCTGCATTACACTGAAACATCAGTAGGGGCTATACAGAAATGAATAAAAAATTATTTTGTAAAATAATTTATTCCAGTTCATTTATTATCTATTAATATATATTACAGGACCATTTCTGCGCTTTGTAAAAAGTCACTTTGGGGATTTTCATTGAAAGCGTCTAACAAATCATAGTATATTTTATTTTTTCGTCACGATGATTTGCTCTCGATTTGTATTCCATCTATGTGTCTGGAGCAGCCTGGTTTTAGCGCGTTCAGAGTCTCAGAGAAATCTAAAAACTTCAACAGACTCCATGAATAATTACAGCGTCTAAGTCAGATAAAAGCATGTAAAATCTGTAAGCCAGAAGAGTCCTTTTTACTGCATTTAAAGAGGTACTATAATCTTCGTGATTTGGTTTGTCACTCTACGGTTAATTTTTGCACATTTTAAGCTAATTATACTTGGAACTACTGTTTAACATGGATTGCGAACCACTAATAAACGTTCAAGCCATCGCCAGAATTCGAACCAGACACTTATGGTACCAAAGGTCAGACCGCTAGCCAAATGGACGTCAGGCCGCTTAGTTCTCATGAAAAGCTTCCTTACAAAGCAATAATGACACTTTGTCAAATGTAGTGATAATTATCTTATTAAGTGATCAGCAAGCTATAAGGATCTATATTTGCAATGTAGAAATCGGGAACTCTACTTAGTCCCCCAACAATAAAAACCCAATTTCGTTCTAAATAAATTGAAATAACAATATGCCACAAAAATAGATAAATAACAACGAGAAATAGATAATAATCTTGATAAATTACTAATATTTATCAAGATTATTATCTATTTATTCATAAACTACTGTTTATGAATAATGATTCATAAATGCACAGATACGTCTTCTTTTGTCTAAGAATTGTTTACCATGATATAGTAAATGGATAGGCACAAAACTGAAACTCTTCCTTTAACAGAAGCGCCATTCAAATTTCACTGACAATTTTGTCTGTGATATATGAGTAAGATAATATATTGATGACGACTATCGAAAAATATTTTTATAATATTTTTTATTATTTTATAGTATAATACTTTTATATAGAGAAATATTTATATGTTTTTGGTACTATTTTTAAAGTTTATAAATAATAAATTTATAATCAATCAATAAATATATAAAATTTCATATACTACATAAATTAATTACATTTCTTACATAATAAGTAAATAAATAAAATTTCATACTATTTTTAAACTTTAAAACTAATAATACATTTACCACTTAATATAAAATGAATAAATTCGAAAGAACATGCTATTTATATCAATAAATTACTCTATAAATATTTAAATTCATTCTACAATATTATCATTCATTAAAAGAATTTTCTATTATCTATACCTCAATCGGGATAAGCCCCTATCCCTTAGAAAGAGTCAGTGGCCTCATGCTTATCAAGAACATCACATCGATAGGTGTTGAAGATATGACAGTGCCTACTGGAGGAACTTTTAGAGGTAAGTGCATTCCATTTACGAATCATATGAAAGAAAACCTGGAAAACTTCCTCCAGGTGTTTAGCTGTTAATACATTGTCACAATCGCCATCAAGTTTCCCCGTTTTTTGAAAGCAATGATGCCATTAGTTTATATGTCTTTAGCTCTCATGTTCCACCAAGCGGTCTATAATATTTTCATTCATAAAAAGAGTGTGTTCTATTCTATATACCTCAACTCCCTAGTAAGGTTCCATATCCTCCTACCCGTTAGAAAGAGGAGAGTGGAATGTCAGTGGGCCTAATGCATATCAAAAGCCGCACATCGAAAGATGCTGAAGATATGACAGTGATTTCAGGAGCTATAAAAGGCTTTTATAGGTAAGTGCCCCACATTTACGAATCATATGCGGAAAAACCCGGAAAACTTCCTCCAGGTTGTTGGCTGTTAATGCAAGATATATACATTGTCACAATCGCTATGAAATTTCCTCGATTCTGAGAGCAATGATTGTATTGGATTCTGTGTCTTTTAGCTGTATACGTTGCGAATGGACCCCGAGCCGGATACAAAAAGCCCCTTTTATCTATCATCTTAATTGAGTTTCTACCTAGGCAAATGGCCTGCACATTGCCGGACACTCGTTGTTTTAACTATGGGAGTGGCCATTAGTTTCCTCTTCCTTAATTACATTTTCTACAAAATGCAATGTGATTAGCCTCTTGGAGCAAAGGCATCCAAAATCATCTAAGTACAATTTCGGAGGGAGAAATAGCAGAAGAGGTTAAGACATTAGTCTAATGCAATGCGTCATTGTAAGTGAATTAAAGGCTGGAGTCAGACAAAATTTTTGTTTTTGATTTAAGCAAGGGTTTCAAATTTCGATTACTTGATCGATCATCATCCAACTCTCTAAATATATATGACTTACATAAATGTTTTCTTTTCTTCAGCTTTGGATAAATTTGCATTTTGGCATCGTGAGACAACATATGAACAAAAATATTTTGTTTGAAAAGAATATTACGAAAAATACAGTAGTTGTTTATTTGGAGAATATTTCCTTAAACACTATTATAGAATTATTATAGAAAAGAACTATTATAGAAATATTATTAATTTGTAAGCAATAAACTTAATAAAATATAAATTAACATAAAATAATGTAAAATTTAAATTTATAGTATTTGGAAGTCCGTAAATATCTAAAAATATTTTAGTAAAAAAAATATTATCAAAATATGTATTCCGTATATATATATATATAAATTTATTTATTATTATTTTAAATAAAAATATTTATTTTATTTAATTTTGTTATTTATGTATAAAAATGTTTAACTATTATAAATTATATACCAAATTCATACATGTTTAAAACTTGTATTCAACTATATTATGAAAGAATAAAATTTCAAATTGACACAAAATTAAATATACAGACTTTATATTTGGATAACATTATTTTCTACCATTTCTGGTATAGTTAACATACCATACTTTGTTACTGTTTCGAAATTATTATAATTAAGTAAACAAATTTCTTATGCGCCCTTTATAAAATCTGTTTGAAAAGCAATCTAACATAATTATTTAAATATGAGTTTGATGTATGAAATGAAAACACTTTTATTTATGGAAATATTATAGAATGAACCTATATATTTATACAGAAAAATTCATTGAAATATATAGCATGTAGAGAGTTCAATGGTTTGAACACAGTTTTGGTCCTGAGGTAACTAAATTTAAGTCTGAATTAGTCCAATAGAAAGTTTCAGTGCCTATCTAGTGAATGATAACATTAAATCTGTTGATTAGAAAGGGCATCTCCAGAATTTGAAGAATGAAGTCATCCCTAGTAATTTGGTACCAAGGAACAAATTAAATCACTGAAGTGGTTTTATAATTAAATTTTTCTTCAAGCTTGACCAGTTTGGGAACTAATTGCAACTATTACGTGATTTTCTCTAACTAAAAGTTCGTTATTTTTTAAATCTCTTACTGATAGATGAATAAGGCAATATGTAAGGATAATAATTCATATGTAAAACTGATAATCAATGACAACTCATTTTGTTATTAAAGAAACATTAACTTTCATACATGTTTGAAAACTAGTCCCATACTTTTAACTTCTGTTTTGTTATAGCAAAGGATGAAAAAAAAAAAAAAACAACAAATGGAAATGTGAAATCGTATCAATCACTCACAACAAGTTTTAAACTCGACAACCTAGTGATTCAGTAGCAAAAAGCCTTTTCTTTTTCTGTACAGAAAAACAAATCTATAACATGCTTTTTTCATCTGACGTCACCAAACAAAAAGTTATTCTGACGTAAAATAAAAATCAGTTCAAGAGTAACATTTGAGAAAGATGCGTAAATGACATCCAACCTTTCGGGAAGGTATTTCTTTCAAACCTACCAGAAACTGACATAAAGTCGAGCATAAATCCCCTCTCTCCACTCTTGCTTGAACCAAATTGACGTAAATAACCTCACTACAAAGGTTATTCCGGTCAAAAAACAGACAACGCCCGTTACGACTTGTCGACGGAGTCAACGAACACTTTTGACGTCTTTGTTCACCCTCTCTTTTTCCCAGTTATTTGTCTATTTCAGTTGGGGAAGAGAGGAAAAGTAATGCACTATCGTTCACTTTTATGAAGCAGTTTAACCATTTCCGCGATGAAGAACACAGAACGGATTGGTGGCTCCGGGCTGCATAAAGATTTCTATTTATACTTCTCTTGGTGCAGGAATCGTTATTTTTCTTGTTGGTGGAGGTATGTTAGCATTGGAAATATTTTATGGCCTTCTTTTGCTTCCATGCTAACAAAGTAACATCACTTTTAGTGAGGACAAAAAGAATACCATTATTTTTCTTCAACTCCATACTGATATGTATTTTCTTAAGATAAATATAGTTTTGTTACTTTTCCTGTATTTCCTTTTTGTAGAAATTTAACTAAATATGCAAAGTTATAAAAATCAATGAATGTTTTTATCAATTTTGATTGCCTGATTACAACTGCAATTTATTTTTGTCAAATAATCATTAGTATTACTTTTACTCATTGATTTTGACAATGATATTAAATTACTTGGATGTAAATATTCACAAAAATTTATCGCCATATTTATATAAAGTACATATAAACTCTAGAATCATTGAAGTAATTCACAATGAATGGGTATTAAGATATTTGATTCTAATGAATGGGCGTTAAGATATTTGATTCTAAATGAATAGGCATTCAGATATTTGATTCTAAATAAATGGTATTTAGATATTAGACAAATAAATTGTTTCAGTAATTAACATTAAGTCACCTTCATATATATATATATATATATATTTCAATGTTAGGGCTTACATTATTTAACATATGTCTCAACCAGCTGAAGATTTTAATATTGTTATACTAATGTTCACCAAAATTAACCTGTATAGCATGAGGAAAATTAATGATTCCTGGAAAGCTAACTGTTCATCATTTGGGTGCCGTATAGGAGTGAAGCATATCGAAATATCCACACTAACAAGACAAGTCAAATCTTGATATGAGACTCTGTTAGAATCAACACCGTATCTAATTCTGTAAACCCGTTATTGTAGTAATAATCATCGAACAGAAACCGCATCCCCTTTATTTTTAACTTTTACTCATTGTTATTGAACCACCATTATATAATTTTTACAAAAAAAGGATATTTTCTATACTCTATTTCTGAGAGAGGGGCATATTGTTTCATGTTGTAATTATATACAATCTGAAGATCTATAAAATATATGAATACAAAAAAAAAAAAATTAAATTCCCTCTTCTTTGTATTTATAGACAATACTGAAATAAATTTCGAAAAGATGGTTAAACAAATATTTTTGCATTCATATAACCCTGAATTGGTAAAAATGTAAAGATATTTTTAATGTAATATAAAGTGCAAATTTTTGCAAAAAAGAAAAGAATTACATTTGTCACGAGTCCTGTTTGTTCTTTCTCGAATAACAAAAATTCAGTAGAAATTCTATGTGTTAACAAAACGCCTCACCGAAGCTAATCAGGAAATCAACCATTTGTATTATTTAATTTTGTTTAGAGTTAAGAAAGTAAATATTGCGATGAAAAGTTAGCATTGACACAAAGCACTCTCGCTTAACTCGATTTCCACATCGAATTTTATTAGAGAAGCAAATTTTACGCAATGCGAATTGATGTTCCTTGGTCGCAGAGAGCGTGAAACAAACTTGTTAAACTATGAGCAAGGGCATAATTGCATAATGCTACCACAGTATGTAAAGTGAAGTCAAAAGAACAAAAGGTGCTCTAAGCAAAAGATAAAACTGTATTACTTGGCTGCTTTTTTTTATATTTTAAGTCTCATCTGTCTGAAGGAAAATTAACCATACTTAATTACCTAATTATATAAATGGGTTGACGCAATGCAATTCTAATCATTTCAGTGTTTATATGCAGCTGGGAGAAAAAAGGCCAAAAAATTTTGGCAGCATGCTGAAACACAGGGAAATATTCCCAGTTATAACTCATTAACTTTTTAAAAGGTTTTTTTTTTGTTTTGTTTTTAAATTCTCAAATATATGTTTCATATATACGCTCAGGTCCAAAATTATTTTACATGCATAAATTCGCTTGGATTTTTCAGAAACTGTGAATTATAATTTTATGAATTTGTCTGGAATAATACATATTGTGACATTACAAAGGAATACATTTAAGAGCACTCTATATAACATAATTAATCAATAATATATATTTATAACAATATAATTAAAATCGTAATAAAATGTGTAATTTAACAATAAAAATGGTAATAAAAGGAGAAAGACTAACTCAGAAAATAATGAAGCCTAACGAATTTATTATGCAATGTGATCTCGCCTGACTTGTACACACATATCACAGCACGTTTTCATGCTGGCAATAACGTACGTGGCACAGTTTGGTGAATTATCTACACTCTTCCAGTAATGCGACTTCAGAGCATTTACATGCCTAGGAGAAGGATGTCTACGTGTAATTGCTCTTTCAAGGTAGTGTCATAAATTCTCTATCGGATTGAGATCAGGAGACGTTGCTGACCACAGTATTCGCTGAATGTCTTCAATTTTAAGGAATTCGTTTGAAAGGAATTTCAAGGAAGAGGTTTGCTCGATGTGGGCGAGAATTATAGTCCATAAATAAAATGTCAGATTCAGATGCACCTCTGAAAAATCTTACATAAGGCTCTAAGACTTAATCCTGATATCTATTTGTGATCACAGATCCACAGTTGAAAACGTGTAGGAACGTCCATCCAACGATCATTATTCCTCCCATACCATCACACCTTCACTACCGAACGATCAGGTTCCATAATACTCAAAGGATAATCTCATTTTGCTGACTCATTCCAGATATAAACACATTAAGAATTACCTATAATAATAAATCTCGACTCGCCAGTATGGAGAGCATGTTACCAATGATGTTCACTCTACTTCTGATGATCTTTGCACCAATAAGTGATCCCTCTTTTGTTGTGAATACAATGAAACATATAACCTTGATTTCTGGCCGTTTGCCGTAATACAGAAGTTCTAGGGCGGCCCTAGCTCTGAACTTAATTGACAAACAGTGGACTTCCTTTTACGTCAAGCAGTTATGTGCCAGATATCGATCTTCAAAAGCAGTTGTCATTCGTTTAAGACCTTTTCCGGGTCTTCTTACAACAGTTCCGTTGTTTTGAAATTGTTTCTATAACTTAGAGACTGTCTGTTTTGAAATATTCAGATATCTGGCAGCTTCCGTGATTGGCTAAGTTGCTTCTAAACTCCCTATGAATCACCACTTCACAGAGTCTTCGAAACGCTATTTCGAAGCTATAACGAACCGATTTCAGTCCTTACACATTGAAATGAAACGCTGTGTTGCAGAAATTCACTCAGATATTCACATTGAGCAGAGCGCTTAATTCAACGTTGGATAACTTAAGCCTAGATTTGCATGTCAGAAACAGTTTGATTACTTTTGATTCGGATAATGCTAACTAGGGCTTGTTTATCGCACGTTCTGCAAACATGGATCGCATTGATTGAATATTTCATTGAATATCATTATTGTTGGGTATGTAAGAATAAATTTGGACATGAATGTATTTGTTTTTCAATTACGTATAAAAATATTGAAAAAACAATATAAATATTTTAAATTTGTATTTATACCGTTTGCTTTTTTTTTTTAATTTTTCTTGGAAAGGTATATTTTAGTAAATACAGTTTCAACACAAAATTTGTAATGAAGGTAAAATATATACAATTCGTCTTGTTCTAGTTATAGTATCTACTAAATTAGAGTAACCAGATTTTATCTTCAATATTCAAGTCACTAGAAATTCCTCTCTAAGACTGCTCTATATGCAGAAAGTTTTATGTTGGATTTTTTTTTCTTTACATTTTAATTGACACATGACGTTAATGTTTTATTCGCCATTTAACATTAGAATAATATTTTTATTAATAAAATTAATGTATCAATGTAGCCCAAATGCCTTTTTTTAATGTCTCTATGACTTCATGATATTTGATGGTGATTTATTAAAAATATATTGCTGTAATTTAGTGAATTTTAATCATTGCTATTTATGTGCACATTTAAGGTCTTAGCTTTAAGATTGATGCATTTTCTTTAGCGGGCAAAAGTAATTTAAGTTTACTAGTAAAAAAATACCTTTTTCAATATGAACAACTGGAAATTATAAAAATCTTATTCTTACTCTCATAAAGTAGTATCTAATAAACTCGTTGTTCCCAAACTTTCCATGATTAATTAAAAATAGTCAGACAAATTATAATATAGAAGAAAATTCTTCAAAGACGAAAGTAGCAAAGTAAAATTCTATTTTTCAATTTTATTATTATCTTAAAAAAAGTTTGATTGAGAAAGAGGTCCATATTTTTATTTTTAAAGAAGATTAATAAATTGAAGAAATAGAAGATAATTGCAAAAAAAATTCAATATTATTTTAAAGATCGTATTTCAAAGAATTTCTAAATTTCGGTTCTATAGAATATTCAAAGTTAAAATAAACTGTATTTAGTTTCAATAATATGTAGCGCTTTTGAAATTTACAGCGTATGGCAAATGCAACTATATAGGACGTATAATGTTCAAAATTTTTATAGATGATAGAAGGTGAAGTAGTGTTGTTTTTTAATAGCTTTATTTTGACAACGGTTTTGTTTTAAAGCTAATTATATACACAATGTGCAACCATAATGTATATACAATGTATATACATAATGTTCAGATAAAGACTTGAACATTATTTCCGCAACAGTTAATTCACCCCATTTCAACCCAGGAAAAAACAATAATAGTGAAATGCAATTGAAATATGCCTGCTGACTACTAAATGATGGCCCTTAAGCAAAAATGAAGTAGAAATTGTTAAAACTACATTTTGAGTTATGCTAAAACATGTTGTTTTGTTGTATCATGTAAAGTGTACAAAAACTCATATATCGTGGTGCTCCCGAATAATATTGGCTATGTTGATTGCCAGTATTAACAATATGATTACCAGTATTGCCAGTGAGATTGGTGTATAAGTCCTCTTCCGAGGGATTTTCCAAACAATATACGGCGGCTGAAGCAACTGGACAATCAAATACATGATGATCGACATCAGGGCAGTTGCCACATTTTTGGTATTTTGTAACGCCATCAGCAGAAATTTTTCATTTTTTTTTGTAGTGCTTCATCCTTCATCCTTTTTTTTTTTTTTTGTAGTGCTTCATCCTGATATTAGTAGTAGCTATTTTTTTATCGACATTTAGTTTTCTAATTTGGTATTTAATTTTAATCGAAGTATAAGTCTAGATTTGCCAAGACCTTTTCGTCTGCAATGGAAGTAGGAGTGGCAGTTTGAACCAGACTTCTGGCATTCTTCGCCAAAGTATCTGCAATTTCATTAAATCTACGTCAGCAGGGATCCATTGCAAGACACACATTCTGTGCAAGCGATGGATTTGTTCTAAAGAAATATAATGCTTAAGATCATACTTGAAAAACCTTTATTAAGAGCCTGCAGGGCAGACCTGGATTCAGGTAAGATAGTAATTCCATACATTTCTTGAGATGGAGCTATCCTCAGATAGGCTCCAAGGATTAAAAATTGTAAGAAAATTAAATAATACTGCTGTATCACAACAGTATGATTTTTTAAAATTTGAATTACACACAAGCTTATCCATTAGAAAAAAAAATTTTATGCAAATTTGAAATCAGAGAAAATATTTTATAACAACAGACATTAAATTTTGTCTGTCAGTGTTACAATACGTACCTTAACATAACGGAAATACAAACATTACCTTATAAGTAAATTTATTGATATTTGGCAACACCGATCCGCTTCATTGACAAAGCCAGAATCAATGTCTTTCTCTATTGCCCTCTGTCTGACGTCCATCATATCGGACATTCTTGCGGCTTCGTGAGAAGTTCTAATTTGTCTTGAATATTCTGGAACGTCTGCATGACAACGACACAGGCATGTATAAAAGCGACACCTCGTTGAATTCCGGCTAGTCTCAGTAGAATTGATCCTTCTGTCACTATCTAATATATCTTGAATGTGCATGTTGAAATTTGTGTATTAATTGGAATTCATGGCATTAAATATTCTGACGGTAGTAGATTTATACTGAATATGAAGACATTATTAAGTAGGCGTATGCGAGCTTTAAACGATAGTCAAGTTCGCAGATGAGTGTGGTTCCAAAAAATAAAATCACGTAAATATTCTGAAGAATACTTACAGTTTGAGTTTACCACTATTGAAGTAATTTATGGATACAGCATTTGCTCATAAAAGGTTTCAGCATTCGACATGAAGCCTAATAAATTTAAACGACAATTGGAAACGATTCCTAGTGAGTTGTTAATAGTCCCCGAGAATTCTTTAAATTAAAATTAAATTCAAATTTTTTATCTTTGTCTGTAAATGTAAAAGCTCTACTTGCCTCTTATAAAATTTCATATAAAATAGCCAGATATAAATATCCTCAAACTATCGGTAAAGACCTTATTTTGCTTGCTGCAATTAAGGTAGTAGAAACTAGTTTGGGATAATTTTACGAAAAACAATTTCGATAAATACTTCTGTCAAATGATAATATAGCCCGCATAATTGGTAATAAAGCTGAAAATGTACCCCATTAGCTTTTCGAGAAGTTGTGTGACAAATTGTTTTCAATTTAGACAGCAATAAGGATTCTCATTCCATTGCCTATGTCCAGGTTTGTGTCAGAATTTCCATGGACGGTGTTTTCCTTTTTTGTTTGCCTAGTTTATAAAATATTTTAAGTAAGCTGTAGAAGAACTCCAAACAACAATACTCACAGTATTTGCTATCTTAAAAGATTTTAGAAAAGAAACATAGAGTGGAAAAATTCCGTCAATTAATTAAATTTAATAAATTAAAAATTTTTCATTAAATTAATTTTTTTTTTTTTCTTGATATTATTAAAATAAACACAAAATATTCCTTTTTAAGAGTTTATCTTATTAATTAAAAAAATAATAAAAAAAGTGAACTGTTTCACTTTTGCAAAAGTACATAATATGATTTCTAATGCAATTGCTATATGAATATTTTTAATATATATTTTTAAAAAGCAGCTTTTCAAGATCCAATAAATAAAAAAAAACCAATGGTGTTTTATTAAAAAAACGTATTCAAGATATTATTTTCAAAGAATTTTAAAATTTATTTTATAATATTGTCATAATATAAGAAAGCATATAATAGCAAATAGCATAATATAAGAAAGCCTTTTTTTTTTATATGTTGATATAAATTCTATACATTTAAAATAAATTAACAAATGTGAAACATCTTTTTTATTTACTCTGTTAATAAATTTCTCATTTATGTTTAAATAATAAACCAAATCTATCATTTGGAATTGTAAAAAATATTTATGAGTATAAGAACACAACTATTTCATTCGATTATCCAATCTCAGAGAACAAGTAGTAAGAAATGTTCTACATACTATCAGTATGAATGATGATATTCATTGTTTCAAAGATATCATATGTTTAGAGCATAATTAATATATATTCGTAAGCTCTACAGTATAACAAAAATAATAGTACAATTGTAAATTAAAAATGAAAAATTTTATGCATTTTATTGATTTTGACAACTGTTGCTTTTATAGTAAAACACCTATTAGGTTACATTAAAACATTTTTACATATTATATCATCTAAACGTCTATGTAAGTTGGGCTTTTTGAAATAAGCCATTCACAGTAATTTAAAGTGGTTTTAGTATTTTTGTTAGTTAATCACTTATTACGAAGTAATTTAACACTCCATTTAAAAATTTTTAATTGCTGAATAATTTTATATTTGTATTATAACTCGAAATAAATGTTATAAAAAATTATTGTCATGAAAAAGATTAATAACAATCGTAAAACAAAAACTCTCAAATATGAATATTTTATGCTTTTGTGAATTAATTTATAATTATAAAAAATGGGTAGGTATGGAATTTAAAAATAAAACTCTTTAATATACATTTAAAAAATAGAGTAATAGATATAAATGTAATTTTTCCAATATGAAATACTAAGAGTGTAGGAACCACATTATAATTAAATTTTTTAACTACGTAGAAAATACAGAATCGATTTTCAGTGCTTATATAAACAATTCAAAGTTATGAACTTAAAGGACAGTCACAAAAAATGTGTGTTCAAAAGGGGCGCCAAAAAACTGTCCATGAAAAAAAATGTATTCTTAAAAAATTTATTCCAGGCATGTATTTTATATGTAGCATGTTGAAAAAATTGATGAAAGATTTACATAAAAAACCTCCATTCTTTCCGAAATACTGCATTTCTACCCAATATTTTTCTCGAGTCATTCCCATTTTTTTGACTTTCAGAATTTTTTAACTAATGTAAGTTGATTTTTCAGACCTAAGATAGAAAGCAGAAAGGCCGACAGAGTTTTATGCCCCAGTTCCTTTTATAGCAGGAACGTCAGGAAAACTTACAATTTAAACCATCTGATACAGCATATTTATGTCGACTAATGCGGGGGTATAAAAATAAAACTATTCCCCCATCGCATTCTTTTCCGCACTGTAAACTTTCTATCGGGTACATCAAACCTTCTACTTGAACGTTACGATAGATTTAATATCACACACACCAAGTCATACATGCGCAAGAGAATGCCTGTCGCAAATTGTGTCGTTACATAACATTCCAGCTCGCTGCATCAAATAAATACAGTCCGCAGGAAAAGAGGGGAAAAAGATAGGGAAAATAGATGCACGTGTGGGGAAAAATGTTCTTCAAGGGAAAAAAACGAAGAAAAAACAGTAGATCATGTCATGCTGTTACCAGAAAAGAAAATTTGTACCACAAAAACTTAATATAATAGGTCCTCTAACGTCTTGTCGTGCAGATCTAATATTAAATTCTTCACCACGGTATTTCGTTTTATAGAAGATCAGATCCTAATGTTCGAAAAATCCCATTAATCTTTCAGTCGACAATCTGGCAACAAGTTGGCACTTTGCTAGAAGAGCTTTTTCCTCAAGTACTCAATTTAAAATAGGATTTATTCCTGTAAAAGAAAGCAATTTTAAAACACTGAATATATGTTAGAAAATATTTTCTTTTAGCATTTATGTTTGATTTTCGCACTTTCTTCTAAGAAGAGTAACATGTCAAGCACAAAATTAATAAATGATATATATGTCTATGATGTCTATGTCTATATATATGTCTATGATGATAATATATGATGTCTTTAACATTATTGTGACAGTGCACTATGGTAAGGAACTTGAAACCGATTCGAAACTCAACAATGATGCAGAATTGAAAAGTATCATTCCTATGCAGGGGAATGAGACTGGGAAGTTATTCTGTTTTTCTCTAAAATTCCAGATGCCATCCCTGGGCAAGGATTAGACAGAGCCTGGTGTTCATTCAACATTATGGTGGCACAACATCTACCTATCTGTCTGAATCTGTTACCAATTTGACAAAATCTACACACACATATCTGTTTAAATATTTGTTGTTGTTGTTTTTAATTTGCCATATATTTTTTAAATGGACCAAATATCAGTAATTCAATTGTAAATGATCTAAGACCAAAATACCCGTTATTTAATGACATCATTACTATATAATCATAATTACTGGACTATCCGAATGTTATTTAATTTAAGAAGGAGTTGTGTTTTTTCTCTTTCCAGGTTTATAAAGCGGCCTGGTGACCAAATGGCTAGCTCTCTATCTTTTGCGGTCACAGGCTTCAGGTTGAAATGAATATTTGTTAGTGATTCATAATCCCCTTTAACTGTAGGTCCTGGTCTTTTAGTCCCCATGTGCACAAGATGACCGTAGAGTGACAATCGAAACCAATCTAGGTTTATAAAATAATTTTATATCCTCCGTGAAGGTTTTTTCATAGGAATTTTACCTTTCTTCTTTGACAACCACCTCAGTTTGGCTAATTTATTTTGCTTTCAAAGATGTGGTTAAAGATGTTCAAAGTCTAAAGATGTTTAATGAGAAAGCCATTATATTTTATATCCCATAGAAATAAAATATATAATATAAGAATAAAAAAACTTTTGTTTTCCTTAGATATTAATATAAAAGAAATACGATATCCAAACATTAAACATATATATTATTTCATATGCAGAAGCTACTAGATGATAGCCATCAATACATGAAGCCGAAAACAGTTGTTTCAACATCGGTCGGTCTATTTTTGAAAACCTGCCAGATAAAGCTGCTTTTCCATGAAATACTAAGATCGCATGAGACAGCACGTCAGCCAATTAGAAGACTGATTAAACAAGATCAGGTTTCTAATTGGCTGATAATCTGTGACGTTCGAATCGGGAGGAAATATAACTTAATACGGTTTGAAAGAAAATTTCTACCAGAAAGCACAAATTATTTTAGGCATTTAAATGTATTATTGTTTCAAATAAATACTTTATAACTCAATGAATTCTTTTTTTCAATCCAAACTGATTTTGATTTGAATTTTATACAGTATAGATATATTCATTTCAAGATGGTAATCTCCGTTTAGCTCGTTTTTTTTTCCATTATCTCTGCTCTTGGCATTCTGATTTATTTACAGAACCCTGCTATATTTTTTATTGAAGACATGGAAATTAATTCAAATTACAAAACTAATAGCAGAATTAAACTTTAAGCTTAAGTATTTCAATAACATTCTTATAATGAGCCTG